>JAHWXV010135550.1:0-14626 GCA_024586415.1 Phrixothrix hirtus | reverse complement strand
TTATTAAAATTAAATATTTGGTAAAAATGAAACTAATTGATTAATAATGTTCTTAATTTGTTAAAATATTATGAATAATAAATTGTAACAAATCATTTGTGGGAGGAATAATTTCATTTAATAAATTTTTATTACTGTGAATTTTAAAAAGGATTCATAAGTATTTAATAAAGAATAACTGTATAAATTACCTTTTAAAATTTTTATATTTAACAAAAGAATGTTTATTTTCTAAAATATGTTTAGACAAATTAGAAAGACCGCAATCACTAGAATTTCTAAAACGTATTTGTGCCATATGTTCATTTATACGCATTGAAAAATGTCGTTTTGTTTGGCCGATATATGAAGTTCCGATATTATTAGATTTACAGGTATTGCAATAAAGTTCATAAATACCATTTTTACTAAGATTTGGAATAGGATCTTTAATTTTGGACAGAAATTCTTTTAAAGTAATACCTTTTTTAAAAACAACATGAATATTATATTTTTTAAACATTAATGCAATTCTATGAATAATCTTTCTTGATTGGTTGTAATGTTGTAAGTGTTTTTAGTAAATGTTTATGTTTATGGTAATTATAAATTTTATATAAATGGTTTAATGAAAATTGTTTTTCCATCATAATGTATTTAATAATTTGAAATTCACGATTTTGGAAATTTTTATGTAAAAGATAAATTATTAGTTAACGTGTAAAATAATGTAATGATGCTAGTTTATGTTGAATTGGACAATTAGAATGAAATGGAATTAAATGGGTTGTTGTGGTATTTTGTCTATAAATTTCAAAAGAAATTATATTATTATTAAGCGTTAAAAGAAGATCTAAAAATTGTAATTGTTGATTAACTTGTAATTCATAAATAAATTTCAAATTTTTATATAAAGTGTCAGTCATTTGAAAACAATTTTGAAAGTTATCAAAAGTTCCATTGAAAATAATAATTACATCATCAATAAACCTTTTATAAAATAAAATATATTTATTGAAAAGAAGATGTTTACTTATAATATTAATTTCAATATCATTTAAAAACATATCAGCTAAAAGCGATGACAAAGGGCTACCCATAAGCAGGCCTCTGTCATTTTTATACATTTTACTATCAAATATAAAAAGTTTTGATGTTTTATAACGTCAAGTAAAGTAATAATTAATGAAATTAAATTATGGTTTAAAGGTGAATTTAGCAAATCGTTTTTAAAACTTATAAAAGCTGCATTAAATGGTGTGTTAGTATATAAATCCTTAATATTTAAAGCTGCTAAAAAACAATTTCTTCTATTTATTTTCTACCTAAAATACATAAACTTTATATAAATACGATGCATTCGATAAAACCAAGTAGTTTTCCAAACTAAAAATTCTAGTTAAGGACTTTGAACAACTGATACGCAGGTAGCGAATTTGACCAACGATGAAGGCAGTCAATTATTTATTCAAGAACAAACAGAACGAACTCTATCTTTTTGATGCAATTTCTTCCTGTGATTCAAGTCATATAGCGGTGTCAACTTACATTGTAGGTATGTGCAAGAAGACCAAGCTTAACCTTCTGCGAGACCAATTTGGAGATTAGACAGTGTCATTGTCTCGCCTTGACATGTAAATATTTATTTCTATTTCGTTTATATTTGTTTAGGCACACTCTGTATATAGTTGTGTATAATTTTTTAGTAATAAATACGTATAGGATTTTTAGTATTAAATAATCAAAATTCGTTTTTGTGGGTATTTAGGTATATTTATCTTAGTGAATAATTCTTTCTGTTATGTTAGTATTTAAAAACAACGGTTACTTCCAATTAATTTGAATAATTTAGAGGATTCCTTTCATACAATTTATTTATCCAGTAGGTATCGTTATCTGACGTGAAGGTTTGGAAATATAAAAATTCGTTTTAAAACTTTAAATTCAATACAATTTCTCATCGTTTGCTTTTTTGTTAAGTTTTTGGGTGTGGATCGCCTTGAATGAACACTTGCTACTTTTCTTTACTAACGTTTAGACGCAAAATTGTGAAGAATTAGAATTTCTTCCTATTATTGTTAAAAAAAGGCGTTCATATTCGATACAACTGTAAGCTCTAATTAATCCTTCTTTATCTGATAAGTAATTCGACTGCTCTTTTTAGCTTGACTGCTAGGACCTTACTTATTTGGTTCTAATTAATACCATGGGTTGCGCTAGCTTCGGAAGATAGATGTATTATAAGATGGTGATGTAACACACGCTGCTCATTAAGCCTTTTTGTTATCTGCTATACTGACTAATGGTTTTGTTAAGGTCGTAAAAATTTTAATTTGCTAATTAAGTCTCTAATCTTCGTATTCTTCGCATTACGAGCATTGAAACGAAATGGAACGGCACCGTCTTGGAATATAGACGAAATCAACCTTATAAATTACTAAATAATTTTTAAATATTTTACGCGCCGTTAATGAATTACCTTCCTTAATGCCTACTGTTCAGACGTAATTGTAACTTCGAGTGATGCTTGACCAACTTCCGATAAATTACAAGGAATAAAAGTTCTACGTTAAATTTGTTTGTGTTTAAATATAAAACTTTCTATAAATTTCACGTAATGTAGACGGAATTACTTATTAGCTTCAGTTTTAAATGTACTTATTATGTAAAACAATTGCGTCTATATTTGCTTGCTTTTCAAAGATTGTATATTTCTATTTCAATGATAATCCATATCTTTTCAATCATTTCAAGGTATGAGATTACAGTGACAATCTATCTAAAGCGTTATTTTAAATTGCTTTCAATATAGAGGGATGCACAATGCATACATGCAATATAAAAAAAAATTCTCTAGAGAAAGGATATTAAATGCTAATTCCTTTTATTAAAAATTAATTATTAATGATGTCTAGTCTGCAATAGAACGGATTTACTTTAGATGATTTTTTTGTATCTTTGTTGCATGCATTGTTTAGCTCGCTCCTACGAATATTTATTTTTATCGTCAATTTTTATAAATTTACTTTCAATTTGCCGACGCTCTTATTCTTAGCTTTCATTAAGTGATTAATTATAACTATCAATGTTTTGTATTGTTTTAGCCTTTTTGATTAACGAACGTATTGTTTATTACACCTTTTCTTATGTAAGCATTTTATTTAAATTTAAAGGAACGTAATATCATATTTATCAGATACGAGGTCTCAACGAAGTATTCTAAGTTAGCTTTGATCTATAAAAAGCATTTCAGTATGTTAAACGTGTCCTCTACCAGGATATAAAATACCGTTAATACCTTATCATTTTTTTTGCACATAATGATGTTATGCTATATGTTTATTCGTTATTTAAGGGTTTGAATAAATCTCATTTATTTGTTTATATTGACTTGTTCTAATTTCTCAAATCCTTCCTTTTTCTACTTCAAATTAATTTATGATTTCTTAGGTACGACTACTCCGGATGCTGAACACGTACAGCGAATAATTTTATTTTAGGTGTACATCTTGTCGTTCAGGTGTTTACCTGTTGATGATTAATGAACGACTGGCGTCTTACTTTTACTGTTCTTTTCTTACCTTTTTTTTAGGAAAGCTTCGACTTAATTCGAACCACTGGAGTTTCGCTGAGAAGTATATGCTATTATTTGTTTTATCATTATAGACTACATCATACCCCCCCCCTACTATTTATCGCTTCGAGCTAGTTAACATGGTAACAGATCTCTCTTTCGAAGACTTCACGGGACAATTCAAACATAAACATATATTTACGCAATTTTTGCCTCAAAACCAACTTTTAAGTCATGGGAACAACAATTATTGCATGACAGCTATGGATTTCATTACTTCAGTATGGGAATACTGTCCTAATACATATTCTGTGCCAGTCCAATTTATTTTTAAAGTGTTTGTTTATATTTATATACGTTATATATCTACATTTTTATTTACAATGACAATTACATTATGGTATACACTTATTTTAATAAATTAACTTAAATTTTTACAATTCATTTGTTTTAAACCGAAAGAAGCCTTTGTAATCAGCTAAACGTAGTTTTTTCTTAAAAAATATGACTGGGTTTTTAAAAAAGAAGCATTCTTATATATATCATAGACTGGATGTTCCCCAAAAATTATTAATAACATCGTTAATTATCCTAAACTTCGGTATAACCTTATACTTATTGACGCGATAAAATTAATTTTAGAGCTATATGAACACTGTGCAGAAGGAGGTATTTGGAAGCACTGCATGTTTCCTATGTTTAATAGGTGTTGAATTTCTATCCTCTTGCTGGTACAATTCTACGCATTGCTTTTAAAATAAATTACATGCACATACTGTGTAAACGCTCCTATTAAATTCTAGCCTTTAACGGAAGCTATAAATTGTAGCTCATGACTAGCTTTAAGGATAAATTCCATAATGAATTGTTATTAAAAGGAAAATATGCTGGAAAGTAGCTATTTTAAGTTAAATTCTGTATAATTTTTAAAAGAAAAATTATTTAGGAGACATTTAATGGAAACATGTCGAAAATAGGTGTATACTTCTAAAATACGCAATATTTTCTTTCATTAATTTTAACAATAACATGCTTTAAAATATAAAGCCGCGATTACACTGAGCAATGCGATAAACGTATTTTAACTTCTGAAATGTGAAATGAGCGGATTAAAAAAATTAAACGTGCTTAAACCGGGTGTTCGTGTTGACTGATTTAATGTAAAATTTAATTTCGAGTTTGCAATTTTTACAACATGGTATATTTGTAGCGAATGACAAAACAATGTATTTTTTCTCGCATACAAATTATTGGTGTGATTCACGCATATATTTCTATGTCCCTGCCGACATCTGGTGGTGTATTTTGCAGTAACTATTAATTTTTACACGAGGCGCGTCCAAAAACTAAGAACCTATTGGGTGTAAAAAAGTACAAAAATAGTTTGTATAGATATTTTTATTGTCAAAAGTTACGTATATACACTATTATTCTACGCAATCGCCATATCTATTGAGGCATTTATCCTATTGCGACGCTAGATTTTATATAATTTCGTTAAAGAAGCTTAGCGCTTATCCATTTATGCACAAATTTTTCATTTCTTGGTCACCCTCAAGACTCTAACCACCCAACAATCGCTTGTCGTTAGGTTGGGATTATGTGAAGGATGTTCAAAATTGTACGACCGCCATCTGTACACAGGCATTGCTTCAACAACTTATTTGGGAGCGATTTCCATTTGTTTCTTCACCTAAAGAAATTTTAGGCCATCAGAGTCTATGGAGTAACTAAGAAACACAGGTTGTACAGAAACAGATAGATGGATTGACGGTAAGTTTTTTCGAAGATGGAATACAAAAGTTGGTGTCGCAATACGACAAATGCTTCAATAAATATGGCGAATACATAAGTAATTTTTTGATCAACGCAAAATTTTACTTCATCCCGAATAGGACGATAATCAAAGAAATCAAGAATTTGCTTTTAATTGATGATTGAATAGCAATTTATGCATAGTTCGGAATTGTTCGTTTGCTTGTCTTTCGATTTCCGTACAAAGGTTCATTATTGCTCATTCAATGAAAACTTGAAATTTACAATAAAAGGAAAATATAGTACATGTTAGTCATTATGTATTAAAAGAATGTTAATCGTTTGGGATTAAGAAATAAATTGAAAAATGCACCATCTAAAAATGTTTGCAGTTGTTTTGAAAAGACGGATTCATTTACGTTTGGAGTTGGAGAAGATATACTAATATACACACGTTTACTTCCAGATTTAGGTATTGTCGCTTTTATTTACAATACTTTTTCCAACATTATATTTTATACATTCCACAAATTTTATAATGATATTTAGAATATCTTGAAGATAATCCTTGAAGGTACAAATTAAATTAACTAAATGAAAAATTTGTGAAATTCCATATTTTTACTTATTAGTATTTGTCAAAAATATCAGAGATTCAGATTGCATTTCTCATCTTCAGCGTAAGAAATATGAAATTATTGTAACGAAATTAGCTAATTGTTTAAAAGTCTTTATTACAGCTATTTATTTACATGTATGCACTTAAGTATTTATTTTACAGTGCACTAATAATAAACAATTATATTTACATTTATTTAAAGAACCTACTTAGCAAGATAAGATTCCAAGCAAAACTAAAGCTAAAGGAATTCAATCTTCTATTTATATAGAAGAAAGAATTCTAGAAAATTCTACATTAGTAAGGAATGCAATTAGTCATGCCATGACTCATTGCTCTAATCTTAAATTTATTTATTTAGATACCAGTTACAGTAATGAGTCATTTGCGCTTCAATCATCTACCTTGGTTATATGAAACCTTTTGGATTGTACCGGAATGTTCTATAGAATTCTTATTGTTTCTAATTTTGTTACATTGTATAAAATTTCTTTGGGATGCTAAGGGTCACGGTTAAATAAAATTATGCGAGGAAAAATTGGATATTTGTTTCAATTAAGTACAATTAAATGATAATTAAAACAAATTGCGGTAAATTAGTAAATGTGGCTTCGACAGTAATTCAAATTTCTATGAAAAAAATTAACATATTCATTCATTATTTTCAATATAATCCTCGTTTATGCTAGTATCTTTTTGCTACAATTCTTAATTGTTTTAACCCAATTGAAAAAGATTCTTTCGGTAGATCCTTAGAAGAAGTGCCCATAGCACCTTAAGCTCTGATCTAGAGAAAGTCGACGTCGACGCAAATTCATTTTAAGATGTCAAAATAAGTAATAATATAATAATAAAAAATAAAGGTGGTTGAAATCAACAAGGTGAGTGACGTCGGTAATGAGGGAATTGTTTTTGCTTAATTTCTGTTTTAATTTTTGTAACGCACTTTGGTAAATCTGTATTAATTGTTGCTATTGCAATCAGAACCATATCTTTACTATTTCAGAAAATAGCGTCCAACAATTTTTATGTAAAATTTCAAATCCGTACCTTTTTGGGATAGAAAAATTGTTTCGTTTCTGAATTCCAATAATGAACGCATATTTCACCTTCTCTGACAATTTATGTGATAAAGAAACTATCGAATCTTCTCTCGCAACTATCACAACGAAAACTTCTTGAGCTTATTATTTCTAAGCCTTTATACACCCATAAGTTTTGAGTTTTTTACCAAACATAAATGACGTGTACACTAGTTAATCAAAACTTAAATAATGAAGTTTTTTATAATATAAATTGGAATACGAGAAAAACCTTGCAATGATTACACAGATAATATTAATTATGTAGGCAAAAGTTTTTGTCTCTTTACAATTCGCCGGGAGCGTCCTAAACTATCCATCATTAGTGAGGTGCACCTTTATCTACTTTCAGTATCACAAAAGCTCGCATTTTTTCATGTACCATGTGAAATTAGACCTTGGAACACTTTGGTAACATTGTTTATTAAGTTATATCCATTAAATTATATTTCAAGAACTAATTTACTTTGTTTTGAAGACGTATCTCATTGATGATGGATCCGTAGTTTGCAGTTCTCACAGCAATTTGTATCCACGCAGAAATTTTAGTAATGCTTTTTGCTGTAACTTTGATAAATATTTAAATCCTATTTTAATTTAGGATTAATAAAAGGTATTTCTATATTATTTTAAATGTGAAACTTATGAATAAAGATTGGAGAAATCGGGTTTCGCGATTCTGAAAAAGTCTTTCTAAAACTCTGAGCGAAATCTAAGGTGTTGGACAAATGTAGTGGATTTTACGAAAAATTCCCAGACTACATTTTTTTCGTTTAAAAAGGCTCACTTGACATTTAAAAGGTATCGTTACTAAAGCATGAAGAAGGTGCTGCACAGTAAAAAAGTGTTTTCAAAAATAATATCCATATTTGAATATATTTATATATTAACAGAATTTGAAAGAAACATGGATTAAAAAATTCCAATCTTTAGAAAATTTAAAAAGCTGTTCCAACAAATAATAGTTAACAAGTTATAGTTCCTGTCAAAACGCTGCAATAAATATAATAATGATATAATGCCATTTAATTGCCGTCACTTGATGTAGAAAACAACGTTTGCTTGTGCTAATGTATAATATATATAATACGTCACCATCAAGGCGGATTGCACTGTTCTAGTAGAAATAGCAAATTCCATCGATATCAACCTATATAAAATTTTAATACTCGTCTATTTATATATTTAAATTTAATTCAAACATTTGCTATGTATTTTCCAAGATTGCGCTTTGTACAGTTTAGTTTTACACGCATTTATTCGTGAAAAGAGGACATCAAAAAATACGGTGACGGTCGGCAATTTTTATGGTCTTCGGTTCACGGATAAATTTAAGATGGTCAACAGGCCCGTAGGGAAACATAATTGTCTACCTTCACTATAAAAGTTAACAAAAGCTACAAGTGTACTTGGAAAAACTTTGTATTAAATCGATTCTTTCTAAATACGTGCGTATTTTTAATTAACTTAGATTTAGGATTTAAGCTTCACGGATTTCAAATTTCTACACAATTTCTCAATTATTTGCATTTTTGTAGACGTCTTCTATTAAGACAGATTATGAGAAATTACTTAGCGCTTACAAACATTATATTTAATAGATCGCAATTTTATATATATATATATATATATATATCAACTTTAAAGTTAAACATATACAGTGCTTTCATTTAATCCCGAACACCACGTGATTATTTATGGGCTGTAACCAAATTAACGCGATGCGTACATTAATACATAATTCCCTAACATTTCATGCGAATTTGTTTAGATGTCAAATTTTTTGGTTGAAATAAAAATTGATTTATGAAAAAGTTACAGGATTAATTTAGAGTTTTAATTAAAATTAGAATTATGGAAATTAGAAAATCATATTATTTAATGGAAGTTATTAAACAGGTCTGTGCCAAGCTCTTATGCACTTGCACGGCCCGGTAACTTAAGTTTTGTTTAATAAATAGCAAACTTACGTCTTTAGAAGAATTTTGTAGATATATTTTAGTTTTGAAAAAATCTGATTTATTTAATAATGTTATTTTAAAAGCTTAGAAAACAGATTACAAATATGGCAGCGCAATAACCAAACCATGCTTGTCATATGTTTAGTTACATTTCCAGTTTCTCAACGTGCCAACTTTGGTTAGTTTCAACTTTGTAATACAAATATTCCTAAATTTAAAAAAGTTACTGATCACGTGGAGTTCGGGATTAAATGAAAGCACAGTAGAATTGCAGGCACGTGGAAGTTTGCGTGTGCACATATGTGCGTTCATATAGAATAGTTCAGAAAGGACGTAGAAGAATAAAATTTCTTATTTAAGTTTGTTGTCAATATCGCATGCGACAAAAAGGATTTGGTTAAAATAGGACAATCAGAAGTTACACTTTATTTATACCATTTTTCGCGATTCTTTTAAAAACAATTTGAATTTCTTTAAACTTGATTTACTTCTTAGGTACTTAGCATCCTTTCAAATGAATTAATAGGTTTCTCGGGGAAAATTTCTTAAATTGTGTAATCAGAGGCACTGCGTGGTTGGTAAATTGGGTGGGTGGCTGTTGCAACTAATTTCTCAAAATAAACATCAACTAAAAATATTTTAAGAATTAATTTTAATAATTTATATGTACACCAACAATATAATAACCAAAAATATTCATATGAATCATGGTCATGGTTTCGTAGATACCGATGGAGATTAGATGAATAAAATGAATATTATTTATAAAATAATAAATCCATTAATAAAATTAATAAAGCAATGGAACACATTAGAAATGGTCGTAGTTTTGATCCATACAAAATGTTGAGATGTCAGACAAAAGTCTATAGAACCTTCTTCAGTATATTAGGCGTATCTAAATGCATATTTAATCTTCTGACAAATGTATCGAAAGATTGTGAATGCACGTATCGCCACAAAAGGAAATCAACACGATCTATGTTAGGTGACCTGAATTTCTCTACGAATACATTTCTGAGAATATTTATTATGAATAATGTGCAGTGGTGCATCATCGTGCATGCATCACATGATTTTCTTCTAATTTAAGAGGACGCTGATTTTCCAAAATCGCTTTGTAAGCGAGCTCTGTATATTATGGTGGTAAGAAAATGGGACCAATTAAGACGCCCTTGAGTTGCCACGTTTAGATTATCATATGTCCAATGATGGGCATTATGAAAATCAAATGTGTAATATTTGATAAATTTCATCTTGTCAGTAAATAACACCAACCCTTCAAAGTTTGGCATTTTGGCTAGCGTTATTTGAAACCATGTACAGAAATCTATTCTAGCAGGAAGATCGGCCGTTAAAAAACTTTGAACTCTTTAACAATGCCAAGATTGAAGTTTAAATTCATTCAAAATTCTGAAAACCATTGTTTGGCTTAAATTTTTTACTCTAGAGTTTGTTTCTGTGCTAAATTCTAGATCATTTTCAAGTTCAGATAAAACTGATTCTTTTAATGCAAGGATTCTTGCGACACGAGGACAACCCAGATCGACTGCAGGCTTTTAAAATTTATATACAGTAATTTTATCAATAAGCGAAGTTCAATAAATACCATTTCCTTTACGACTCCGTTCTATGCTTGTGAATGTTATAAGATGGGATACTTATCGGTTTCGGAACTATTCCTGATAGAATCAGTTAGATTCATGATAATATCTAAAACCTTTGCCCAACATCAACGTTAAATGAGCCAGCACACTGTGATGCAAATATTCACCTCAACTCAAAATGGTGAACAGTTTTGATGTAAAACAAGGATTCCTTGTTTTTGAGAAATATGAGGAATTTTAAATTTCTCATTACACATATCAAAAGCGAAAAAACAAAAACAGATCATAAGAAAAAGCAACAGTGCCTTCCAGTTTAATTATTTGCAGATATCTTTGAAATACAAAATTTACATCAATCAGTGAGCGACCCTTGAACAAAAATATTCACCAAACTCCAGCAGAAAGTATTGATTAATTCAAATTTTATATATAGAATTCGTGATTGTATATCTTCTTTAACTGTCGATATCTAAGAGACCGTGTATAGTCAGACCATGTTCCATATGAAATATTTTAATTATTTTAACGTGAAGAACCAACTCACGAGTGTTATTTGTGTATTTAAAAATCACCCAGTACGAACGTGGTTTTACATATAAAATTGAAATAAATCTATTATTCTGTAAAACAGAATTATTTTACTTTAACATAAAACGCTTCTATTTTATAGTTTGAATTGGGCGTTCTTTGTTTTAGTTTACTTTATATTCCGAATGATATATGTTGAAGCATAAATGAAATATTTCTCAATATTATTTTTTTCAAAGCGTACGTATATGACAATTGATTTTAAAAATACTTATCTACACATTTAGCCTATAATCACTAACACAAAATACGGTTTCTTATGAAATGAGTCACATCGAGGTACGCATCCCCACTACCAGAAATCAAATTGCGACATGACCATAGCTTTAGTGATGCAATTTAAGGCGAAGGTGGCCCAACATGACAGGTACAATTTGTTTATCTATTATCATAGCGTAATATGTTAGTTTACGACATTTATTTCAGAATCGTAATGAGCTATTTTAACGCACTAGTGCGGTAAAGGAACTCATTACAGCACTAGTGCGGTAAAATAGCTCATTACGATGTTGATACGATGTTGAAATGAAACAATTTCTGTAGCAACTTCGTTCAAATGATTTCATGCATTAAATTTCACCTTAAAAAATATAGACTTTCGTTTTAATTACTTTTATGATAATAGATAAAACGTTGTATAATATTCGTATAGTAAACGTATATTACGATACCTGACGGGTTGTCCAACTCGGCCTTTTGGCCTCGTTGGACGATTTTCCCGTCGCGTATCGTAATCTTATACTTTACGATATTTGTATCGTAAATATCTATTACAGTGATCTGCAAGTATAATGACCATGTCATATACTTTTTAGCTATAGGATGAGGATCACTTGCTATCTCATAAGTGTCAATATCTCAATTATGGAGTTTTTGTTTTCAAAGCCAAAAGAGCAAATTGTGTACCAAAAGTTTATTGCGAGTTGGAATATAGACTAGTGTGTATTCATGACCAGAGTATTTTAAGCCAAGGAATGTGCATATAGTGCACACGTTATTTCTAGTTACAAGGGTTTATTACTTTGTAACGAATCTTAGCCCGATTCATTCTTTCGGTTAGGAAGTGTCAGATAACTTTGCATATATTTAACTTGGAATAAATCTCAGCGATATCCAACTCAATCGTCAGCCTGCTGTGCGTTGAGAATATGGACACTAACACTTGTGTGGCGACTAGTGCCTTTACGTCATCTAAACTAAAAAGGATACTGTCTGGAAGTTTCCCCTGTAAAAATATTTACACCGTCGGGAAAATCAAATCACAGAATATGAATATATTTTTTATTTTAAATGTAAGATAAGGCGAGAACATCCGTGGATATTATTCAAGGGCGTTTAACACTGTACCGGACAAAATTCAGTATTGGATAGTTGGTAATTTTTAAATTACTGATACATGAGCATTTTCCGTCATATACGGATGCGGTCAGAGGAAAGACAGAAGCGTGTAGTACGCGAGCGCTGTTCGTAAGTTGTATTGTATTGTCTGCGATACAACATCGATACATAATTATGCGAAATGAATAACTATAGTCAATTGAAGACTTACCCAAATCCCGAACTGTGTTACGGCCGAACTACATAAAGAACGAGAAAAGCGCGAATGTAAATAAATAGTAGACTAGTAAATTAAGTGTAAATGCGAACAATATAGAAATTGTAATAAAAATGTGGAATACGCGAACATTTGAACTCCACCGAATAGAAATTTTGCACATAAACTAACAATTAACTCATTAGGACAAGTAATTAACACAAAAATTATAAATACATTGAACACTAAACATACATAATTCCCTATGTATAAATTAAAATTACCAAATAACTTTCAAATTTATTAAAGGTAAAAGCAATTGCAATCAAAGCGAAAGCAAGATAGAATGACTCCGTGCAGTATATAAACAGTTGCCGAACCATGAATGAAACACACCTTCCGTTGCTATCTATCATCGAATAACACCCGCCTACAAATTTTTCTATTACCTTGCTGAAACCGTGGCAAGGTCTTTGCCAAGTTGGTTGCACACTGCGGGACTGCTTTCCGTATAATAAACTAGTAAAGAGTAAACCTGGGCTAACCCTTTCGCATGTCAGCTTTGCTTTCTGTAACTTCTTAATTATTAAGGTATGAGTTGATTGCGTAACGTAACAAGACACTTTCTTTAAGAAATCACCCGGCAACGACACTTTCTTAAGTAAACTCGTGATAAAATTTATTCTGCGTCCGGAAAGTATATTAAATTAAACAGTCTTCTCGTGTGGGCTACGATTTAATGCACCTTAAGGATACACCATAAATCCCGGTGCTGCTTAGAACTGTTAGTGTAGAGCAAGGCATTGGAATTGCATGACAAAGGGCTTGACTGTAGAAGAGCTTCTTGGTTTGAGGTTTCTGTCCGAGATCTAGAATTGATGTTTACACCTATTAATGTAGGAATAGGCGTCCGAAACTTGGTTACTTGTCGTAAATTCAAGGGATAACTGCTTGTCTTGGAGTTATTTAGAAATACATGCCGAATCCCAGCAGAAGCTCAAGATAGAGATGAAGTATTGTAAACCTACTTAGCCATGCCTTCTATGAAAATATCTTAATTTCCTGTGGTCATCATCGAAATCGTAAAGGAGTGATTTTTTAAACAAGCAAAATTGTTCCTACAAAAAATAAATTTGTCTGACACTATAGTCTTCTCTCTACAAGAGTACAAAAATGTCACAATCTTGTAAATAGTTAAGTATGGAACTGCAGAGTAAAGTTAAGCTACATATTGTCCTGAAAGAACCTGGGCCAGGCCGCTACTACCTACCCGCAGCGGAACCAAAGCTCTTTTTTTACTGTAGAAACCTTATAAGAGGCGTCTCGCCTCAATTAACTGACATTAAACATAATACGTTCGCGAAATCTCCAAACGCTAGGATAAAAGTCATAGTGTTATAAGTTATAGTTGAAAGTCAAAGTTTATAACGACTTACGCGTGATTTTCCTTATATTGTTGCTGAATTTAATTTTTTTTATGACTTTTGGGATTATATCCTTTACTTAAAAGGAATGCGATTTTTTAGAAACGGGTTGATAATGCAGTGCCGGATTAAACTAGTATCGGACTAAAGAGAACATTGAATAGGTTTAGCCAGCTTAAATCCCATATACTATAGATATTCCGCGATTGCTTGGCTAAGTTAGCTGCCGAATTATTGGCAAGTACGGAGCGTTTGAGAGAAACGAATAGAAAAACGTTTACTTGGCATTCTCTGAACGTACCTTATTTCCGCAATTTTTGGCCAAGAGAAACAGTTAAAAGAATTAAAGTGAGGTAAGTAGGTGACTAGTTAAGTCACCGTAACTTGCCTCTACACTTTAAGTAGTAGCTACGAGCAAAGAAACAGAAAGACAGGAAATTGGGAGCCAGAAATTACCGAGCATGGTAAATTTGGTATAAGTGGAAAAGATTAGTAGTACAAAC
>JAHWXV010135538.1:0-10521 GCA_024586415.1 Phrixothrix hirtus | reverse complement strand
ATATATATATATATATATATATATATATATATATATATAATTATATATAAAACTTACACAAATAGAATGTGTATACTTGATAAAAAATTAAACGTCAGCTTTTGCATGGTAATTATATATAAATCTGAGCCATTTCCTGTCTGATAAGGAAATGCTTTTGCATGCTAATTATAATCTAATCTCAATACATTTCCTGTTACTCTGATAAGAAATGAGGACATCGACTTTTGTATGTCAATTATATATAAATATGACTCATTTCCTGTCCAGACTGATAAGAAAATATTTCGCATGCCAATGTGAATTAATTTCCTGCTACTTTGATAAGAAATGAGGACATCGGCTTTTACATGCCAATTATATATAAATCTGATCTGTCTGGACCGATAAGAAGATGTTTCGCATGCTAATATCACTAGATTTTCCTGCTACGATGATAAGACCTGAGGGCATTAATAATTAATTGTTTCTTCTTTATTACAAAAAGATATACATATTATTCACGCTAAGTCTGATTTTTGTCAATCCTGTGTATGCACCGCCACGTCCCAAAAGTGGCTGCACACAAAATGGCCGACTCCTCCCACCGCTCACGCAAAATGACCCACACACAAAATGGCCGACTGCCCCCACTCTACCCACAAAATGACCGCTCACTCTCAAAATAGCCGGCTACCCTCATTCCCAAAATGCTCGACCCCACCCACAAAATGTCTCACCCACAAAATGGCCATCTCACACAAGATGGCTGCCTACTCCACTCCGCGGAACCTAATTTTGATATCAGATCAGTGGAAATAAGTCTAATTTTGGCAATTCCGGTCTGGAATTGCAATAGCATAACTACTTCGTCCTGTTTTCGATTAGTTAAATGTGCATTTTTGGAATAGATAGGTCGACAGGAACGGCCCATTCCAATGGCCACTGCAATCAGAGGATTTAAATGGTCGTGATTTTTATTTATAGGGCCTTATGAAACAATTAGTTTATATAGTACCTATAAATAATCCAGGAAAATTAACAGAACGAATACGTTATGCTACCAGAACAATTCGTGGTTTTCCTGAATTGCTGTACAAGCTCAACAATCATTACGTTATAGAGTACAAGCGTGTATTTCCAGCGGAATAGAGCATTTTGAACATCTCTTATAAAAACGGTATGTGCTTCAGTTATCATTGTATTTATCTTATCTCAAATAACAAGTTGATAAATGCTGACGAAAATTGATTCTAAAATCGTCCGTACAAAAATGACATACTAACTTATAACATTAACTAAGATCTAAAATAGAAGTAGGACCCCAGTTAACACAATGGCAGACCTAAACTTGCTTTCACAAATTTCAAAGCATCGTGAAATAATGTGGAATTTAGTGAAAATCATTCACGAAAGAATATTCTCATTATACAACTATAAAGCAAATTCTTTCAGGTGTCAAACGCCGATTTTAATTATCATCTGATATCTTATAGATATCTAAAGAATAAGTGACATGTATTTTTTTAGCGGATAACAAACGGTTTTAATTTCTGAGGAAAATGTAAAAACGCGTAAACTGAACTTTTGTCTTTTTTACAACATATACTTTTTTCAAACAAGTTACATTATTTTGGAGAATGTATTTGTCAGTTTTAATTTCTCATAAGAGTAATTACCAGTCTCAAGACATGGTATGGGCATCGAAAAACTTTGTTTCCGTTCCACATGATACACAACATTTTAGCGCTTGTTTCATTCAAATCGGACTAGTGCTTCTAGGTCACATAGCCAATATGGTCCAACACAGGTCCAACTTTGGAGGTCAATTTTATCCCTTTTAGCCATTGATGGCAGCTAAAAGAAACGCGACACTTATTTTGTAGTCAGTTATAACATATCAGAATATAATTAAAATTGTTGTTTGACATCAGAAACACTTCCCTTGTAAGATAAAGACGTCTAAAGCGAAGTGCTTACGGCTAAGTTATCATTTAATTTCGAAGAGTGTTTGTTAGATAATAAAATTGTAAAAACTAAAAACAAGGCATTAACTGTGACGCTCCTTGGTTTTCCAGAATTAATTTTATAACATCATCTAATTATTTTAAACCACTACATATATTCGTTTGTTATATATTTATTTTATGGAATAATTTAAGCATTGTTTTATTTGAGTATTCAATAACTTACGTTATAATTCTATATTTTAAGTTTAACAGTTGCTAGTGTTTTATTTAAAAATTAAACCATTAAAATATAGAAAGAATAAATAATTTTGTTTAATATTAAGACAGTATTCCAGCCACTTTATGCATTTTGCAGTTCTACAAGACGTGCATATGATTTAATTGGAGGCTAGGCAGGGTAATATATATGAATTCCGGTACAGGTGCTTTAAAAAAATATGGCGGTCTAATGGAGGTTGTATACAATATTAGTGAATCGGTAAAGATAGCAGATGGAAGTAAGAAATATGCACATCAGTTACACCAAGAAAGTAGACTTGGGATTTGTACATTGAAAAATTGGTGTTCAATGCGTAAATAAATTCTTCAAATTCTTAAGTCCCAAAGAAATAGTTTAGATTTCGAATATTTCTCGCAGGTTATGGTAGGTGTCCCGACGGCGGCATGTCCTCAAAGTAAATTCAATCCATTATTCGCAGCCACTTTCATGAAAAATATTTCAACTGTGAATTTTTATTTGGAATATTGTTAATAACTATTAGGTGTGAAGTGGGGTTCATGAATGCGAACAAAATTGTGCTAACCAGTTAGTAGACAATTTTTATACATTCTTTTAATATTTAATAAAATTTTATGTTATATGTAAAGATGAATATGCAATTTTAAGCCAGGAGATTGTTCTGTTAAGTATCATATTATACAAATAGCGATTGTGTATGGTGTAATTTTAAGTTAATTTACGTTAAAGGAGTAAAGTGGCCTTCCGATCTTATTGTAAATGCCGATTTCGAACCTTTATCCAATTTAAAATTTTAATCTGTTCAATAGATGTGTTCGTTTAATTGTAATGTTTTATTACAATTTAGGAAAATCATTGAAGTACAAGTTTCACGACATATTGTGTATTAATAATTGCAGAATGAGTGTGCGCATCCTAGATTAATCTAGTAGTTCAACTAATTGAAGCTAGTAGTGACATTACGGGAGGTAGGTTGCGCTACATTAATCTTTAACTGAGTTCACTTTCCTCTGGAACCCTTGGACAATATAAAAATTCTTGCTTATAACGTTGATATGATATCAGTACTGCGTAATTTTTAATAGAATACTGTAGAGTAAAGTTAGAAAGTTCGCCACGTGTGCAGTTGAGGCTCACATGCTGGAAACCTTTTGCAAATTAACAACGATATTAGTGCAGTTATTTCCACGTTCAAATACGAATTACTTTGAAAGTTTGTTTAAAACGAAGCTTCACGTAATATACTTACCAGGAAAAAATTAAAAAAACGAATATAGAGCCATCACACGTCGCAATGGTTTTCCAAAACATAAAAGTTAAGGATATATCGGTGATATGAGCCAAATTAGACAAAATAATAGGCATAATGTCATGCCACAAGCTCGCTTTTAAACCACGTTGCTTAAAAATGCAACGTCCAGTGACGTATTCATATAAGTTATACAGAACCAAGGAAAACAT
This sequence comes from Phrixothrix hirtus, assembly GCA_024586415.1. Lineage (NCBI taxonomy): Eukaryota > Metazoa > Arthropoda > Insecta > Coleoptera > Phengodidae > Phrixothrix > Phrixothrix hirtus. Next base: position 6,873 of record JAHWXV010135538.1, on the reverse strand, counting down.
TTCATAGAAGATGAATATGCCGAGTGGGTCTCATTCGATGGCCTGCTAGATCTCCCGACTTAACTTCCCTTGACTTTTATATTTGGAGTTATTTGAAAAGTTTAGTATACGCAACACCTGTAAATAATCTTGCTGAGTTACACTACCAAATTGAACAATGTTGTCAAACAATTCGAGTACAACCGGGTTTTTTAAACAAGGAGCGGTGTTCCTCTTTGAGAAGATGTAGATCATGTGTCGAAATTGAAGGAAGACATCCGAACAACCTCTGTAATAATCGCGTTCTGTAGCGCTAAACCGTAAAAACTACAAAAAAATTACAAAAACGAAAATCGTTCTTATCTTGAAAACAGTTAATTTGCGCACCCATGTGCAGTAATACTGTTTTACTTGTTTTCGGTCATACTATATGGACCTTAAATATTTAAACATTCTTTAACACCTTGCATTTAACGCAGAAGTATCCATAAAAAAGAATTCACGATTTTTAAGAAAACATATCAAAATAAACTATTTAGAAATAGAATTTGCAGCTTAGTTGAAAAGATTTGTAAAAAACGATGCTAATTGTATTAACAACGTAGATGTCACTATAAATCATTATGACAAATTTGCGTGTTGTTTTCGTTTCTCCATTAATTGCGAAACATGTTAATTGTAGCAAATTTCGCAGACATGCATATATCATCTTTATGGAGATTTATAGGAATTTACGGCATACGACGCTGTAGATTGAAAGGTTTTGTATAAACGTGTTGCTGACTATAATTTTTTGCTTATATGCATACGTCGATTATGACAATTAAACAATTACACCCTGATAGACCCTCTTTCCAGTGACACAAATTTGTTGTAGTTTATAAAGTAGTGTAATTGCATTTAAAATATTTTAGAGTTGCTTATAGATAGCCCTTTACAAAATTGGATCGTAAAAGTTGTTGGAAGCTTTTAATTAGAGAGATGCATAAAGTTAATACTAAATTATACGTTTTAGTTTGAATGCGTATGTGGGGAAACAATTTATTCATAAACGGATAATCACCTGTTTGAAAGGAAGGGATTAAATTAATTGCATAATTCTGAATTAACAGAAATTTCGACGAAAGGAAAGTGAAATCCATTAAGATACAAAGAACTTAGACAATTATTAATTGCAACTTACCCCGTTCAAAACATTGATTAGCCTAATTGACTAACTGCTATTATATCAACGATTGTTAATAGTTAATTCTATAAAAAATAATGGATTTAATAATTGTATGATTAAATACGTTGTAGCTTTTAGCGCTAAGGGTATGCTTAATAATTGTCCTTCACGTCTGCATTCGTTCTTATCGATCGCAAGTACAAATTTAATTACAAAATCTCACGAAACAATATAAATGAAAATCATTTACAATAATGATCTGTCTTAGTATTTATTGTTAACTCTTGTACTTAGGAAATGAAACCCAATATTCCTATAATAACATGAAAGTAATAATACAAGCCCCAAAAATTGTTCAGAAATTAGTTTTGCCGTTTGTTCTTGCGGTTAGTTGTATAAAAATTCCTTGTTGACCAATGTACTTTACATTAATCCTCAGTGTTTATAAATACAACAAATATTTTAAAGCGCAAACCATTAAAATGGCCATCAAAGGCAATTTAATTGAAAAGAAGAATACTGAGAAAATTATTTCTGTTAACAAGCCTTTAAAAATTTAATAACTCTATAGTTATTTCGACAAAATTCGTAAAATTGCGAGATCAAACTGGAAAGGATACACTAACATCAATATGTGGAACATATTCACTAATACAACGCAAAATTATTGAGCCAAACGTTTCTATACTGTATTTAAGTAACCAGATTAAGATAACCATTAATTAGCTTTCTTGTTGAAAAGTAGTGGATAATTAAATCATTAGCATTTCAGGTGAAGTGCATGGTTTCAGATCGGCAAGCACTAGATTTAATTAACCAATAATCTGTCAGATTCGGCATAGTCGCATGGAATAAATCTGAACGGGGATAAATTAGAAAACTTCGTCAAGAGTATTCTAATCAAACGGGGAAGGCTTATCAAACAAAGCATGTAAGTGATGCACTTTCATCAGTGTAACCATATATCTTAATTAATTGATTATCATAAATACAATTAGCACAATTCAACAAATCTAGTTATTCAAACCTGCAAACACTTAGCATCTCCAAAATTTAAGATACCATTAAATTAACTTCGAAATTGCTATCCAAATCTTATTATTTAGTACTTAGATCTGTTTGTAATTTCGAAAGTAATTTTATAAGTAGTAGTTCGTCAACAAAGATTCATTTACAAAGAAAATGGCAATTTTAGTGAATACAATAAATTCGAAAGTGGCCACATGATTTGGCCGTGAAAGACCAGGTCTTAGGCGATAAAAGAAGATTAACAATGTGGAGGATAATATTCTAGATAGTTTAGGTAAGATACTATAAACTATATACGATGAATCACAGGTTGTGACCTTGAATAAATCTACGATCAAATACAAGATGCAGGTTAATATAGGCCCTAAATGTTGGTAAAAATATCCATATATGGAGTATATTAAAGTTAATTAACACAGCTGATACAATTTTTAATAGTATGATGTCGACGATGTTACAAAATTGAACAAGTTCTAATATGTACAACACGACCTGAGAATAAAAGTACTTTTGGGATTTATAATTTGTGTATATATGTGAAATAACTAAGAAAAATGTGCCTAGAAACAAATTATGATGACGAAATTTAATTAGATTTTAATTTCAAGTAATAAGTGATGCACGCGGTGTACGGAAACCGAGCTATATTAGTACTACTGATCTACATAAATGATATTGAATTGTAGGGACTATGCCCAGATCGCACCTGATTAAAGAATATATTTTGCTAATAGGATTTGTCGGTAGGCAACAAAACGTACACCTAATTTTTAAAAAGTCATTAACATCGTACACCTCTTCATCCAATTAAATTGGTTCAAAAAAAGAGTTATTGAACGTTAACTGCTGTACAGATTGATACAGCTTGACGACAGGTCATGTGTACTCTCCTTGGGTGCACTTGCGTGATTCGACCAACTGGCCACATTAGTGGCGGAGTGGAGGAGTGGAGTGGAGGAATAAGAACCGAATCTTCAAGTACTTTGAGCATTGCAGCAATGTTGGCAAATACTGATTGACCAAGCTTTTCTAAAAGCTTTGGTAGCATTTAGTAACATTTCAAATGATTTTGGGGTGTAGAAGAGAATCTAATTTTAAGTAAGACGACGTCCAGTGAGGAAGTGTCAAGGGTTGGCTCACTTGCAGGTCGTTGGGGTCGCATGACGTGGCGAAGAGTGGTCTAAAATTAAGGAGAACCTCAATTCTAAGAATTAGAGTGTGGAACTGGATTAAGGTCGGGATTTGTTGACTAAGGACACGTTTGAGGTATTATTTACAACTTTTCACAGCACATTCCCAACGGTCACTATGGCGGGGTGCCGCAGACTAATTTAAATGATATTCAATCTCTTTGGATGTGAGATATTATTTGCTGATTGGCAGAATTTTGCAAGGTTTTCAATTGTCTGCGTAACAGTTTGTGCCGCAACTTGAGTATTGTATCAACGAAGCCAAAGTTCAAAATTATTTGGTGATTTGTTCACAAAGCATCGTAACATACACAGACAATATTTTGTTCTAACATTTTTGTGTATACGAGACAATTTTATTAAACACGGACCAGAAAAGTCCATACCAGTACTTAGGAAGGGCGGTGCAGAATTTACTTACTCTAATAGTGGGTAAGTCTGTCATTAGGGAAACGGAGTTTCTCGGGTTTACTTTAAAACATTGCACACACGTTTTTACGCACTTAGGTGTGAGCGTTCGCCAAGACATGATCCGAAAATTTTGAGATACCAACTATTGCAAAAAGGTAGGTCCACATTGCGAATACGTGATGTGGTGTGAGCGAATCAAGGCGAAAACTAGGTGATAGTAGTTAGGTACATACATTGGATGCTTTTAGGTATCTAGAATAAAAAATTTCAAAAGTTTTCCTCCTACGCAAATCAAGTCAAAAGAATCAACAAATCTCATTCATTGCTGAATGTATTTTGTGCAAATATTACGATTTTTGAGAACTTTGAACTCTTAGGTAACGAAAGTATTTAAATTTACAACACAGGGTTAGTTTATGCTGTTAGTACCGTTGAACCCTTACCAACGAGTGCTGATAGAAAACGATCGAGAACTCTCGATAGGATGCGCATTTCTAATTACCATGAAGAAATATGATGGGAAGAGATCAACAGATGGAGGCGTTAGAGTGGAGACCAAAACGATAGGTTTGAGTTCTGGCAAATCACATTTGTTTAGCTAAGGTGATTACTGAGATTAAAGCCAAGACAACTACCTCGGACCGTTAAATGAAGGCGAATCATCAGCTAATACTGTAGGAGAAATGCCATGTAAAAGCAAATCTGCAAAGTTGTCCTTTAACGGAACATAGTGCCACCAATTCAATTGAGTGACCTTTGTCTGAAGATAAATCTATTTGCAACAAAGGTTACTAGTTTTCGGGGGCTTGCCTGAATCCAAGTACGCGTAATTGTGGAATCACACCACAAATGGATTGCGTTGAACGCACTAAACTTAATGCTAAAGGCATCCCTACGGTGTTTCAGTAGGTGAATGAAGGATGTAATCCAAGCAACTCAAAGCGAGGAAGTGAAATGGGTTTAAGGGGCGCAACTCTTGATTTGATTATGAATAATGAACTACCAATTAAGCTTGAAATTTGGGTGCGAATGTACACTGTGGTTGCGTAATTACGTTAAGAAGCATCGCAGAAACCATGTAACTGATGATTCTGCGATAGAATCTCTAACTGGTAAGGGGTTGAAATTGGTTTAAAATTTTGAAGCGACTTAATACACGTAACTAAATTTGAAATAGAATCAAGGACAAGAGTTCATCCCAATCAAGGCTTGGCAACCATAATTGTTAAAAAACATATTTTGTTAGGAAAACATGTGCTAGCAGACTGCAAGGATCGTAGATCTATTCAATAACCGAAAATAACTTTCGCTTAGTTAGGCCAGAAGCAGCAAGTGGCAACGATGAAAGTGCAAAACAGAAAACATTTCTATTAAAGTTGCAATTAAATTCTAGAATCCAAACGGGAGAATTGGGCAAACAATTTATAATCAAATAGTGTTCACTAGAGATATCTGTAAGTAGGCTCTTGGAGTTACTTGAGTAACTCACAACATCAACGGATAAATAGTTAGGATAGGTCAGTTACCATAAATTGAGTTTCTTTAAGCGTTGATTATCCAATATTAACGTCGTCAGCAAACATGCTGTTACGGAGAATATTGGATGATACGCAATGCTAAAAAGGGCCTTGACGCGATGCCATAAGTAACAGTGGTTAGTAAAAACATTTGTAGATGTTCTGATCAAAGAATATGCTGATACGGTTGATCTTCATGTTGAAGAGACATTTGATGATACCTTTATGACTGTTACATGTGAAGACTATTGGACATTGTCGAAAACAAATTATGATATCGGAAATAAAAGTTTGTAATTGAGATCCTGCACATAATACCCTGTTCAAAGACTTGTTCGAAGTAGTACGAGGGACCTGCAGCATTCTAGTGCACATATCGTGCTGTAATCCCACCATTCAAAAGAGTAACCCTCACTAGTATAATTTGCAAATAAACATATCAAACGATTTAGTCAGTTCTGTGCAAGCATCAAGTTACTGTCAGTGCGTTGGTGATTTTTAGTTAATGCTATAGAACTCGATAGGTGCAATTTTAGAGCGATGATTTACTGCGATTATAAGAAAGTTTAAAACAGGAGGAATGCCTTGTAAGTATACAGACAACATTTGGAGACTCTTTGTCTTCACAGATCATCATATTCAATTGATATGCTGAATTCACAAGAGGGCGGAAGTCGTTAAAATGTAATCCCCACGCCGGTAGACCAAAACTTGCAGTTACCGCAGAAAACATCACTGCTGTAAAAAATTTAGTGAAAGAAAATCGATGAGTAACATATTGGGAAGTAAAAACAAACTTAGGCATTGGATCGCCATCAACACAAACAATATTACAAGACTCCCTTGGTTTTGTCAAGCGACGAAACAATGGATTACGTGGTTTGTTATTGCATTGTGATAACGTGTCATTCCATATCGCAGCTAGAACAACTCAGTTTTTACTGACTTAAAAGTTAAAATTTTGCTACATCCCCCCTATTCACCAGATTTGGCCGCCTACGACGTTTTCCTATTTCCGCATTATTAGAAGCAGTTGCGTGAACGTTGATTTTTCTCGGATAAAGAAACAATATCAACTTATGGGGATGAAATAATATAGATACCAAAAGACAAGTGGTATGAGACTTTTTATGAGCGATTTAACAAGCTAATATTTTCCAACTATCACGATAATTAACCCTAGTTTTCAAGGCGACTCCATGAGTTTTAAAAACTCCACGATGTGGAATAAAGTATTTTGGCAAGTAATTATATTATACAAGTTCTAAACCGAAAGAAACGCAATTAAAACTTATTTTCAAGAATATATCAAAATTAGATTCCGCAGACTGGGGGTAGTCAGCCATCTTGTGGGTGGGCCATTTTGTGAGTGGGGTCCGTTATTTTGGGAGTGGGGGTAGTCGGCCATTTTGTGTATCGACCATTTTGGGAGTGGATAATCGGCCTTTTTGTGTATAACCATTTTGTGACGTGGCGGCGCATGCGCAAGTTTGAAAAAGTCGGACTTGGCGTAAATTTTATCATGATCTAAGGAGACAACATGTACATCTTTTGTAGTAATGGGGGGGGGGGGGGGGGG
>JAHWXV010135519.1:0-17055 GCA_024586415.1 Phrixothrix hirtus | reverse complement strand
CGAAAGTAGCTATACAACGCCATTGAATATTGGCCTTCTTATTAACTACGAGCACGTTCGAATCCACCCACAAACCTCCGACTGAAAGTGAGCTAGCTGACGGCCAATTGGACTATAAATTAGTTCAACATACACTTATCTTATGCCGACCTTAAGTCATAAAGGTTAGAGCTAGAGTTATCAACCTTAAAGCAAATAATTAACCGAAAGGTCGTCGCAATACTACTACTACTCGTAATCTCTAAAGACTACCAAAAGAGACTTGCTGTCACACAATTAGAGACACAAGTGGTCTTATGGGTTACGGTTGTAATACCGGCCACCTTAATATCTGACAAACAAACCGCAGCATTCTAGCGGAGAACATGTTAACTACTAGTAATCGTTTGTGTAAGAGTCGCAAGTATGCGCCGAACCATTAGATTATGCAGAACGTTAATGGTGAACCAACTTGTGTTTTGGCGTGTTTTAAAAGTTTGGAAGGTAAGAATTTACAGCTCTATTAGAAGTACTGTTTATGAGTAAGTAGTTGTTAACTTGGGCATTTTATTTCTCCACAAATCAAATAATTATAAATTGTTTTTAACGGGTGGTGATTCTTTATTGTCCAAGATGGCGCAGGTGGGCAATCGCTGCCGTGACTATATGGACTACCCAACTCAACTAGTCCGTATTACAACCCGTATATAACCTGTGTGGTTTTCTATTTCAGATGCCTCGCAAAGTACTAAGTCCACGGAAGAAAAATAAAATCAGGAAATGCTGGAATCGAGATGGCATAATATCTGCGATTAAAGCTGTTTTAGAAAACAAAATGGCGTTTTTAAAGGCTTCTAAGGAATTTTTTGTACCGCAAACTACTTTGCAAAGGCTAGTTCATCTTGGGACGCCTCCTGAAGAAGTGGTGTATAGAAAGTTGGGGAGGAAACCAATTATGTCTAGCGAAATGGAAGCTGAGCTTGTATATTATTTGCTAATAATGGTACAAAAGTTTTATGGCCTTACACGAGACGACGTTAGACGTTTAGCCTTTCAACTGTATGAGAGAAACGGATTAGATTATCCATTTGCTGGTGGCGGAATAGCCGGGAAAACATGGTTCGATCATTTTCTACATCGTCATAAAGATGTGTTGACAGTTCTGAAACCCACAGCTGCGTCATTCTCCAGAGCTAATAGATTTAATAAAGATACAGTGCACGGGTTTTTCGATCTACGTGAAGCTGAGTTTCAGAAACATCACTATCCCCCAGACCGCATATTTAACGTAGATGAAACTGGCTTATTCATCGTCCAATGTAAAATACCTAAAGTTGTGGGTCTCAAAGGTAAGCGCCAGGTTGGCAGCTTGAAGGGGATCCCTCGTAACTGTTGTCTGCTGTATGAGTGCTGTTGAGACGTTCGTTCCACCACTAATGATTTTTCTAAGAAAAAATATGTCTTCCCAACTACTTCATCAAAAAGGGTAAGCTCAGCGCTGAAAGCCCAGTTCTGCCTAATTCTAGACGGGCATAACCCACAAACGAAGAATATTGATGTCGTAGATCTCGCTAGAGGCAACCATGTAACAATCATAAGCCTATCACCCCATACATCCCACAAAATGCAGCCTTTGGACAAGTCATTTATATCCCCTCTCAAGCTTTACTACAGTGAGAATATTAGGCAATGGATGCTGCATAATAATAAGCCACTTGGTTCATATGAGATAGCTGAGCTGTTTGGGAAAGCCTATCTAAGATGCCAAAGTGATCAAATGGTTGTCCATGGATTCGAAATATGTGGAACTTTTCCTTGCAACCGAAAAATTTAATTATTAATACAGAGAACAAAAATGAAGTTAGTTTTCTGAAAAACTGGAGATCAACGCAGCATCTACGAAATGTTTTATAAAATAGTACATTTTACCAATGTACACGATATTTATTATTAAAATGATCAAAACTGATCCTGAATTTAAAAATAATGAGAGATTATCCTTAAAATTAACATTAAGGAATGGAATTGAATATTTAGTACCCGTGTGCTTGTTTAAACCTTAACAACAACAGGTATTGTATACTAGCTTAGAATACCAACCGCTTCAAACAGTCGTCAATAAGCTTTACAAAATTATACAGGGTTTTGCAGAATAACATACACTTCTTCAAAGAGGTAGAACTAAAATTCTAGAATTCAAAAATATTTCATTGGTTCTTTAAAATACTCAGCATTTAATAAAAAACCTCTGCTTGTGGTAATAGAAATATATTAATCATTACTAAGACGTAAATGTGGTAAATAGAACGTGCCATTCATGTTGTAAACAGAATACTGAACTTCAATATATGTTCCTTATTCTACTAGAACAGTAAAATAAATGTCGATTCACTCTGTTTTGTCGTATACTGCTATTTTTCTTAAATTTAGGATTAAGTAAACTTTATAGTTACCTTCTTGTAAAAAAGACCCCTTATGGGTATGCTAAAATATTTTGTCTTTTATATTATTCATAATGCATAGATTTAAACGATAAACTTGAACAAAATCAGTGTTAATTGTTTCCCAAACTGGACGGATATTATTTTTATGAATATCAAATTATGCAAAATTATATACTGGTTACCAGATTATATGTTCGTGAATACTCAGTAAACAAGGAATTTCCCATAACTATTACCAAGATCTTTGGTACTGTAAAATTACGTTTAATTACATTTTAAAATTTGGTAACGTATTACATATACTTTAGTTTTTATTTACTAGGTACGATTTGGCGTCAATGTACACCAAATCCAGAAATAAACTAGAATCTTTTGAATTTCACAAATTACTCATTAAGAAAATATATGTTTATAAATAAATAGTAGTGTAATCTGTTAATCGATGAATTAAACTTTTATGCAACCTAAAAATAATTACTTGTAGTGGTACCCAGAAGATGAAGTCATAAAAGTCTAAGTAAAAGAAATTGCGTTCAGGAAAAAAGGAACTTTGCTTTATTTATCCATCTAATATTAATGTATTATAATTTAGAAAATCTTAGGGTTAGAATTTTTTAAATATTGTTTGTAATCAAGTCAAACCACACTATCAATCGGTTTTAAAAGTGCGCATTTTCAGTAAAATCATATATTTTGGATAAAAAGAAGAGATATCAATCTATTGGTTATTATTTTGTGAATGTGCGAGAGACAGAATATGCAGTTGATGCGCCTGTATAACAAATTAAGAAGCGCCCTTTCTTTATACATATCTGATCGATTCTTAAACGTTTCTTACTCAGAGGCCATTACAGTTAAAAGCTTGTCATTTAATAAAGCCATTTTTATTATTACTTAATTTAATTATTTCGCTGTTTATAACCATTTATTCTCTTTCATTTAGATAATAAATAGTTCCGGCGTTCTATGTTGCGAAATAACAAGTTCATCGGCTTGGGGTACATTCGCCATACGAATACCTCTCTATGTCATCTTAAATTTTAGGCCTTTATCTAATTAGACGACGTGGCACCTAACACCATTCGTATTCTACCACTTATTTCCTAAAAAACAGAAGCTTAAGCATACTCGGCATTTTTCAATTCACCGTAAGCTATATCGGCCTACTTGCTTACTCTAGGATATTCCAATTGAGTATAGTCTGTGCGTTCCTGTATTTTGTTATACACTCCGAATTCTATTTCTACCACTCTAACGTCGCATTATGCTGGGAACCATATATAAAAAGGAATAGTTTAAAGTTTAAAGAATTCAATAAAAATTGTCAGTTTTCAAAATATTTTTTTGTTTTTTTAACGGCCAACCAAAACTTAGAATACGATGCGTATGTAACATATTTTTGAAATAAGATGGATGAGAAATAATAATAAAGAAAATATATGAAGAAGGCAATTAAAAAGTATATAGAGGAATTGCTTGAGCGTTGAGACATCATTACAGAGAAATTAGGATCTCTCTAAGCATATAACTGATGCCTTTCATTTAAAGGTGAAAAATGTTTTCAAAACAATTAAAAACAATTGTTTATTATTATTTGGGGTTTATGAAGAGATAAAACGGTCAGTGTTCAATTTTTGTATATGCATATATTTTTCAGAAAATAATTTTAAACTGATCTATAAAGTTTTTACAACTTTTACGTCAAGTTTCCTTAAATAAAAAAACATCTAGCGATAGATGCATCGGATACAGTAATAATTTTTTTGTCTAAATGATACAACGGAAGTGCTTTATAGTTGTTTTCATTGTGATCTTTTGTCTAAAACATGGTGTTAATATACTTAGAAAAATATGACATGTTGAAAGCGTAACGCAAATAGGGTACAAATATTGCAATAATTCCTTCCTTAATCGTGAGATACTAGATCATCGATGTTTTTTAAGAATCGCAAAAAATTTAGAATAAACGAAGAAGTTTTTAATTAAGAGTGAAGGAAACGCTAATGTTTTGACGTAAGTATTTAGAAATGCATTGAGAAAATTTAATTTCGAATTTGTCAAAAATCGTTTCTTTTTGTAGGTACAGTATAAATTATTCTATTTCTCATAATCTACCATTACAGTATGAAACAAAAAATTACAAAAAAATGTGATTTTCGAAACTTTAATATACCCTAGTAGCACCATATATTGGCGGGACATATATTTGATATAGGCCCATTATTATATGTTGGCCCATGATATATTGCTTTTAGCCAATATTGGTAGTATATAGCCTTTTAGGGCGATCAATGTTAAACGGTGTAACGCTTTCTACGTTATATCAATATTTAAAATATATATTTATCCTATAATGCTGTGCTATGGGGTGCAATATTCATTTGATGTTTTAATACTAATAAATGATTAATTTCAGATAAATTAAAGCGTATTCTGATATAAAATTTGCGGAGAGTACACTAGTTTTAAAAATATTAATGTTTATACATCACTATTTTGAGGTTAGATTACTATATTGATTGTACGTCGTTTGTTAGAATTTAAGTTGGTAGCGCTATTTTGATTTAAAAAAGGTAAGCGTTTTTTTTATCAAACATATTCTTGGTTTTATATAAAACAGTAGAATTATTGAACAAATACAGTAGATTCTTTGTTCGCTCGAAGTATCGTCTTAATTTTCTCTTTTTGGTTGGGAAAATGGACATAAGAGTGTTTGTTTGAGGTTCTCCATCAAAGTGATGAAGATCTTTTAACTGAATTCCAAAATCTAGATTTGCTGCGGTTCACCTTTCAACTAACGTCAACCCCCCCCCCTCATTTTAATAGTCTAACACAAACGAATGAATAATTTCAGTTATAAATTCAAAACTATTTTCAGGCTGTAAAAATACTGGTTGGAGCGAAAGCGGCAGGTCGGGGTTAGGTTAGTTGCAGATATGTGGATTTAAGTCAAAACCATTTTTAGACTGCAAAGGTACTGGTTTCGGCGAAAGCAGTAGGGCGGCGTTAGATTAGATGCTTGTAAAGACAGACATTAGAAAACTATAAAATTAGATAGATAGATGTGTATGGAACGCCGCTACAATTGTGTAACACAAACAAATACCTGTTATTATGCGTTTTTAAATGCACTTTTTTTAAGTTTTACACGTCTCAAATCCTGAACTTTAAGATTTTTTTATAAAAGAATTTGTCTGCTAAAGTAGGTAAATTTTATCGCCCTCGAAACTAGAATTGAACCATATTCGTGATAAAATTTACAAAATGTACGCCGAGAAAAAATATAAATACGAAAAATATCCGAAAAAGAATTTCCGGATTTTCGCTCTTCGCTTTCATGAATAAAAAAGTGGATAATACAAATTAGGGTTAAATGTAAAAGGGACGATAATTGAAATTTTTTATTCGAACAGCCGAATATTAGAGTAAATGCCTTTCAGCTTTGAAACCTTACAGAGAGGCAAAACAGAACAATAACTTTTAGCCAGTATTTTTAGATCAAACCTAAGTCTTCAGCAAAAATAAGAATTTGGCAAGATAGGTCAAAGTTTACAATGGGGTATTTTTGAATGTGATAGTTCATGCGGGAAATAAATATAGGTGTGATTTTCAAATGTAACAAAAATTAGTTTAAAACAAAATTTATTGCTATTGTAGCCGATTGGAAGAACAAATTCCTAGAAAAGATAGGACTAAGAAACAGCTTGTGAAATGGCTATTAAAGAAAGGCACAGAAATAGACCAAAAATTATTTAAAGATAAGGTATGCAAGCTCTGAATAAACCAAAAGCCTGATAAAAAATACCATTTCAACAATTATGTCAAGATATGAGGAAATTAAGTTTGAAGATTATTGCCGCACCGTACCATTGCCAATTTAACTGAATTGAAATGAGATCTGAAACAAAACATATACGAAGGTTGATCCCTTTCCTCCACCCAGACTTACTTACAGTAGCAATATTTAAAATACGTGGCCTCTGTTTCTCAATATATATTCCCCATTGAGTTTAACACATTTGTCCCATCTAAATTCTCTTGGAAAAAAGATTGTTCAAACTCTGCAAACCACTGATTTACCGCACATATCACCTCATTATCTAAAGAAAATCGGGTTCCACGCAAGTGTTCCTTAAGTTTCGGAAACAGTCGATAATCGCCGGGAGCTAGGTCCGGCGAATATGGTACATGCTTCACCAATTCAAAGTCTGCTTCAGGTATTGCAGCCTTAGCAATGGAAGATGTGTGACTGGATGCGTTATCTTGATGCAAGAGAACACCTTTGCACAACCTTCCCCTACGTTTTTCTTTAAATGACTGTCACAATTTAGAAATTAAATTAGCATAATAAGCATCTGTAATTCTGGCCCCTTTCTATAGGAAGTCCACTAAAGTTACACCTTCAGCACACCAAAACACGGATAACATGACCTTCCCCGCCGATGGTTGAATTTTAAATTTTTTCGGCGGCGGATAGCTCCGATGTGTCCATTCCTTGCTTTGCATTTCTGTCTCTACATCTAGTGATGAATCCAAGATTCACCTATGGTTACAAATCCCGTAAGAAAATTCTCCTTGTCTTGTCTAAACCGTGTTAAAAGGCGGCTGCAAATGTCTATTTGTCTCTGCTTGTGAGCAAGCGTTAAAATTCGTGGTACCCATCTTGCAATTCCTTCGTAATTATATTATATACCACATGATATGATAGGTCTAATGCCTACTGCCTGATACCTAATGGTCACTCGTCGATCTTGCAGCACGAGATCATGAACCTTTTTAACATTTTCTGGGGTAGTGACAGTTGTGTACGTTCCACCTGCATGTTGATCTGTACACGATTGCCTACCACATTTAAACTCACGACGCCATCTTTTGACTATATCATATGATACTGCAGACTCCCATAATGTATCCACTAAATTTTGGTGAATTTTAGTTGGAGTCATTTGTTTTAAGTCAGGTACTTAATAATAGCTCGTTGCTCGACACGCTCCATTTCACTACTGATATGTAAATCGCTCGAAATCAAACGTCTACTGCATACAAGCGCTAACATGTTCAAACTTGTAGTTTTGTAGTGTTTGTCTACACATACAAGCCGACTACTTTACGTGAAAATAAATAGTTACTTCGGCGCATAAATGTTTACACTGAAAACTACTAGCTACTTGACAGTGACCTAAACGATCGTAGAAAGCCCGCAAAGTTTTACATAACCGGTCAAGTGGAATTTGCGAATTTTACCTTTTAATTCTTCTAAACTGGCCGGTTTATGTTGATAAATTACAAAGATTAAATGCCCCAATAGAAAAAATAAAGAGGGGACAAGTCTGGCAATCGTGATGGTCATTCAACAGGTTCTCTTCTACCAGTCGATCTGTCTAGAAATATGTGATGTAAATATTGACATACATTTGCACCAAAATGAGCTGGAGCTCCGTCCTGTTGGAACCAAACAGTTTCTACGGGCAGAGCATTATTTTTTAGATTAGGGTTTATATTTGCAATTGCTGGTACAATATGGTTGCGCAAGAGTTTTAAATATCTGTCTCTTAAACAGAAAGGACCTATGATGTGCTCTCCCATTATACCTGCGCACATATTTTCGTCTAACCAGTATCTGCAATTATGTTTATTAACAAAACCATTTAAACAAACGATAAGTTCGTTATAAAACACAATCTTATTTACAAATACCGGCTTTGCATTGATACGCTTCATTGTTACTTCACAGAATTCCATTCTTCTAACGGGATTGTTTTCGTTCAGTTCTTGAAGTAAATGAACCTTGTATGGATGGTACTTATTATTTTTAAAAATATTTCGAATACTTCTGTCGCTGACGCCATGTTTCAACATAATAATAGTTGTAGACGTCTTTTGATTTTCTTGAACGTCAAGAAGAACGTCTAAAGACTTATCTGTCTTTGTAGCGGTTTTTAGACGGCCACGTTTGGGCAGATTCTTAACGATACCATTTTTATTAAATTTTTTAACAATCCTTGTTACAGTGGATTTATTAATTGACTCGCGATCAGGAAAAGTTTCTTTGATCAAAATACATACCTGTTCACTTAAATAAGGCATTACAGGTAAAGTAATCAATTAACACAGCTCTAAAACTGCGTCTAATAATTTGGTTAGCAGTATAGACAAATAAACAAGTTTTGTTTCATAATGAAGCAACTAGTCAAATTAACTTTAATAATCGCTATTACCTTTGGAAACAATAAAAATAACTTCAATACATACTACATCTTTGAAATCAGAACAAAATATTCTTTCAGAATATGCAAAAATATACAGGGTGTTCCATTTATTTCCAATTATTTTCAATCCATAGCGAAATGTAAGCAATGTACACCGATTTATTCATATAGAACGTCTAAATGATATACCGTAATAAAAGAAATAATTAACGGGTGCGCTACTTTTGCCGAACGCTGTCTATGTTACGTCGTAAAAGCGATTAAAGATGCATTGAAACCTCACTAAATATTATGGATATCAAATCATTAATCTTCCGAAAATTTAGAATTTGAAAATATCGAAGACATGCAATTTGTTATCAAAATTATCACATAAAGGTTATGTATAGAATTGAATATCATAAAGGATAAAATAAACATACATTTACTAAATAAAAATCTATAGGGTAAACAGGGATGAGATAGTGATGAAATCTTTGAATGTATAAAATAAAAAAAACGCAAATATATTTTCTTTTATAAACAAATACATATCATTAAAATAAACATAAATAATATTTGTTCAGTCACAAAATGCCAAAAAATGTTATATAATAAAATAGAAGTGCATATAAAAAAATCACATTTTCACCATCTCCCTCTTGCACGTATAAACGAGATGGTGATGGAGATAAGGGTGAGATGTTGAAAATGTGATTTGTGGAATACTAAGGCCTTTGCGCTGTAAAATGTCCGCAAGGTTGGCAAATATTCAAAAATGACGTGCAGTCTTCATGCAACCAGCGTTTGCATATAATGCGTTGAATCTAATCCACGTTTCTTTTTGTTTCTAAGTAGGGTTCTTCACATCCAACATAAACAGCATCGTTTTCATCACTGGTCTAAAATATTATTATTTATTTGTAATGGGAAGGAGATAGGTATATAGTTTAGTAATTTTTTTACATGCAAGCTCTTTTTAATACATTTCGACTGTTATAAAAGAGAAAAGTAAACAAGCAAAGTATTTAATTAAAACAAGTTCTTCTTAGGTTTTCTAACACAATGTTTAACAGCTGCTGTACTAGCACAAAAATTTAGTTTGCAAAAATAGAATAAAAATATTTCTTCCTCTTTTCTTTATCATCTAAATGCACATCCTCCTCTTCTTCTTCTTTAGATACTTCAAAATCGGACAGTCTTCTTTTTTCCTGAAAAGTCTTTATTACCTGCGATGTTTGAGTTTGTTTTGTATTCTTGCCTTTTCCTTTTTTAAGTTTTAAAATCTGAATAGATTCATTTGTGGTTAGAATGGTTGCTATGTTTCTTGATCTTTTATTAACTTTTTTTATTCTATTCATGGGAGAAATTTTATCAAGTGCTTTTCCTGGTGTATCATCAAAATGCTGGGATATATTTTCATTTGGTGGTGAAGTGATAGGAGGATCCCATGTTGAACATCCTGGTTGTAACGAAATACTTCCTTCTAGAGGAATTCCGCCTATTGCTTGGACTGTATCATCATGGTTGATTGGCAGATTTTCTTGGTCATTGGGTTTTAAAAATGTATATTCTGGAATAGCATGAGGATTAAATGGTACAATACCATAACCTTGGGATTCTGCTACTCCATTAGGTTGTATAGTCGCTTTTCCGCAAGCTTCGTTAAGAAGAGCACCAAAACAAAATCGGTTGATTTTCCTTGTTGGATTCATTCTCATGAACACATTATAAACGTTGTAATAGTGGAATTTTAATGCTTTAAAAATCCCAGTCCAACGGTTGTAGCCAATGAGTTGTGTGGCTCGAAAGACACAAAATAAAAATTTCATTAGATTGCGCAAATTCAAGAGTTTCAACTGAACTACAGTGGGAACTATGGCCGTTTAAAACTAAAAGGACTTTTCCTTGGGTCTTTATAGGCAGAAAGTGGGTTTTAAGCCATAAGTAAAATATGTCATTGTTCACATATGCAGACTTCTGAGACATAAATATTGTAGATGCATTTGGCATATGATCTTTGTATTCCGGTTTCTCATTTTTTTCTTTTAAAGTACACGCAGCACAACAAGCAATAACTGATATCGTCTCCCCTTTCTTTCCAGAGGTTATATTTACCAAAAATTTAGATCCTTTTGCCGCTACTACACTACCAGGTTTCGTCGACATTGTAAACCTTTCCAGATTTATTTAACAAATCAAGCCCAATTAGCAAATTTTGTAATAATCCAAAGTATTTTGTAACGGCCTCTTTATCCATATTTAGTGACCGAGCTTGTGACTCATCCTCAGATTTACGAATGGTCAACTTGGGATTACGGCGAAAAAAACGTTGCAACAAGTCTAGTCCGGCCATGCCAGATTCTTTATTAAAATTATGTTTAATATTAAATTGTGCTGCCAGTTTGTGTGCCATTATTCTGACTTGAGTTCTAGTTGGGCTAAATCCATAACGTTGCAATTTAATAATATGTTTTACCATGTTTTTTTCATTTTCTTCTCCTAGCACTTTATAAATGTGTTCTTTGTAGTTTGTAGTTCTTGATTTTACAGTGAGTGGTCCATGACACATTATACGTTTTCGAAGCTTTATAAACAGACATTTACTATTACTAAATCATCTTCTGTCCATTTTGCCCTAGAATGGTAGTTTTTCGGTTTATATGTGGTTGGCATCTCTATGTGCAAACATAAGTCGTATAAAAAACGGGAGAGATGGTGATTCAGATCATATACACATAGAAGATAGGTATTAATTTTTAAGGTTGGGTAATACAGTTAACCTCAAACAATAATATACAAAACGTTATAGTCCAAAAATAAACTGTATAAAAAGATTATACATGTTTAACAATATATGCGAAAAAAATCGCACACTCTAAAAATTATTTTGTTAACTACTTACCTAATTTAACCGCAAAACGAACGATATCGTACACTTCTAATGAGCTGACTAATACTAATACTCGAAAGCAGATTTGCCGCGATCTCATAAGAAATAAGGGAATTGCAGCTTTTCACCGTTTCACCCAGTATCATCAACTCTCCCGGGTTTATCCTGTTCTCATTGGTTTTTCCATTAGGGTAAAACTATACTTTACCTTTCAGAGTATTTTGAAAAAACATACAAATAACGATTTGTGCAATCTATATATACAAAAGAAGATATAATTGTTTTTCAGAGCATACCAGGGAAATCCCGACTTTCATCGCAAAATAATTTTAATCTGAATGCCTTATGGGGTACAATAGAATCTAAAATTGTGGGACCACTTTTTAACGTAGTTATTTGATAAGATTTTAGAATACTTTCTAGATGATTAATAGATCGCCAATTAATCTATCCAACAGGATGGTGCAGCCGCACATAATTATCACGCCACACATGAATTATAAAAAATGTACTTGGAAATCACTGGATTGGCATAGGAAAAGTTTTATGATATGAAGTTCAGTATTATTTGAGTTTCACCAATAAACCAAAATTTACATAATAGCTTCTGGAATTGTATATAACAAATGTAAATTTGCTGTTAATTTTTTAGTTAATTTTTACAAGAATAAATGTTTCACTTGACTAAATTGTGTTTAACTTAAGATTCTTACGCTTTCTTTATCAATCGGAAACAACGCTTTTCGTGTAATCGCGAAATAGAATCTATAGCTAACATGCAATTTCCACAGATAGGCCTGATTGCTGATTGATTTATTTTTTAATAAAAATAATGGGAGTAAAGCAGTAATTACTAATAATATTAGCACTGAAGGCGATAGTTTTTATTTTAAATGCAAAATTGTTATTTTAAAGGATAATTACAATTAAATTATAATTTAAAACGTAGGCCCCTAATTCAATACATAACTTTATCTGTAAGTGAAAAAAATGTAATTCATTAAAATTCGATCACTTTGTGGTACTTACTACTTAAATAAATTTACATTTGTATTGGAATGGTGACATTTTTCTAGAGTACCTATGGGAACCTTTTTAACATTTATGTATGCAACCTGGGGTCGCATGTGGAGAGATGTGACATAAATGAGGTTTGGAATGGCGCAATAAAAACCAATGGGCTCATTGGATTCGCTACAAAGAATCGATATAATCGATAAAACCAGATATCAAAACATGCTTTATATGCAATTGTGGGCAGATTTAATACAGATAATGGCGATAATGTTGTGTTATACGTTAATAACATAAATCCCATTTAATAAATACAAAATGTTGTTTATCAATTTTAATGGTCAAAATTTAAAATACGCACGGTAATAACTTTGACATTATTTAATAAAGTATAATTATTATTTACGCCGGTATAAACTACCATTTTTATCAACCAATGAACCGGCTATGCTCTTCTCTATCTCTTATAGTGACTCACTTTATATTTAGAGAAACTTCCTTTAAAAGGCAGTTGTATAAATTTATTTATACCTTTAAACAAAAATAATTTCAACATTTTTTTAACATTAACATCACTCATATATCATTTAAATTTATGAAATTAGAAAAAATATACTTAAATGCCAGCTTATATTTATGAATCTAACAAATAGTTTCGTTTACATAAATTAAGATATATTAACAATTAATTTTTAAAAGTTCTAGAGTCATAATTCCTAATATGACATAAATATGCAAATCCTCAAAGTTCATATACACTTGAAAATGTAGATGTGAAAAGCATTTCCATAGAGAAGCCCACGCTTGCGTTCTGAAAGCTTATATAAAGCCGTAAATTTATTAGTTAGATAATCCTGTTAAAGTGCTTAGTTTAAACAGGATTAACACCCCATTCTACCACGAGGTAACATTACAGGTTTTACGACTATCACCTCTAATATTTTAGAAAATATCACTTAAATTTGAAAAAGGCATAAATTTAGGAATAACTAAGTTAGTAAATTAATGTCACGAATTTTTAAAAATTCACTATTTAATCATATTTATCGCCATCCTTTCGTTTATTAACCTGCCAGTTTAATTATCTGAATTAATATTAGTTTATAAGAATAAATTTACATACTAAAGTATGTTCAGCAAACACTAGCGTTACTAAAGGATTCTTCAATGCACTTGAACGATAATTTTTGTAGTTAAGTCAAATTCTATTTATATAAGCTATTAATTATAAATGATTAGACCAACCCAAGTTTTATGCTTGCATACATGTATCATCATAATAACATACGCTTCGTTGCTTAATATCAAGAATGTATCTAACATAACAAAGTAACTTAGCTAATATAAATTACAATGTATGTATCTATAATTTTATATTCTTAAAAAATGTATATTTCCAAATGCTTGTAATGGTGGATATAAAATCTACATATAGGTCAATACTTACATTGTATTTAACATTTAAGGAAGAAAAACAGCTGCCTGTTAGATATCTTTTAATTACTTAATAAACTCAAATTAAGTACTTCAGAAACCCTTATTGAATTCAAGTAGTATTAAATAATTGTTTATAAAAGTAGTTTTGTTCAAAAAATTATTGGAAAATTCCTCAATTACCGCACGCTTGACCAAGAAAGTGTGTGTGCATTTAAAAGTTTTGGTCATTCAAGGTCGGATTCAATTATTTGTGGTCTCGGCAGGAGCAAACATTTAAAATCATATTAATTTCTTTTATAAGTAACAATTTAACATAGTTGTTCTGTTAACGTCATACAAAATTGTGGATTGTCTATGCAGTTCAGTCAGAAATTTTCAAATGATATGTATAAAACATGACCTTAAACGTGGTCGCAGCAGCACAAAGACAGAACGATCTGCTCATAAGTGAACTGCACCGATTCCTAAAACACTCTCTAAAGTTGAGAAAATTGCCCTCTTCGACCGCAAATTAACATTGGAGTAGTTCCTCCGCAATGCTACAACCGGTAAACAAGCGTTCAAACGATCCCTACTAATATTCTAGCCATGAAAAAATTTTGGCTCAATTCAGTAAACATGAAAATTGAATCGAAAATTGTACGCAACCTTTGATCCATTTTCGGCAGGACAAAATTTTTCCTTGATAAACTGATAACTGTAGATGAAACTAAAGCGACACTCTATGGTATGGCATTATCGTGACTAACCGCCGCCCAAAACAAGAATCTATTGTGAAAAGAGGCACCGTATTATCGGCAGACACTATGCATGCGTTGCGTAATTGAAATGAAGTTGATTTCGACTCTACATTGTAATTTTAAATTGGTGATTGCTAGTCGACGGTACACTTCAAATGACGAGGATATGTTGGCAGTTGACAAAAAAATGTTTGCCGGTTTGCAAACCTTTGAAAACATCGGTTCTCACTATGTGGATAAATAATTTTCTTGTTTATACAATTATTTTTCCCTGTAGAACCACGAATAATCGAATGCTCCCTTAAAAATATCAATGTACAACAAAGCAAATGCAGAAGAGTCGAAGTAATACATCAAAATTAATAATAGCTAAAAGAAATACAATACAACCTAATAACACAAATTCGCAGATGGAATGATAAAATAGATGTTTCTAAAATAAGTGTAGTTCTTACAGAAATGTATCAAACTAATTGTTTTATAATAATTAATCTTGAAATTTGTTATTATTACTAGTTTCAAGTAATGCCGAACACAATAAACGACGGACGTGAGCCGAATTATATTAATGTAAAGTTGCCACTTATGGCCACCTTACGGAAAAAGTTTGCTCGTTGTGATTATATTTTCAAAATACCCAGAAATGTAAATAAGGAATTGATATTTGTGGAAGAAACCGAAAAACTTGCTTCTTTTGACCATTTGTTCCTAATTTGGTCATTAAATATTGGGAAGTTTATAAATAAGCTAAACAAATGACAAATATTAGATAAAACGTTTAAACTATAATATTTTTCATACACACCTAACGATTGTCAATTTTGTAAGGATGTAACTACTTTGGTAATTATTTTAAAACAACCATTTGTGTTTCACTTCCAAATTTGATTGAACGAACTCATGCGCACTATCATTTAAATAAATCGAAAAAAGTAATCACAAGTTGGGTGATTATTTTCTGCATTATTTTATTGGAATCTAATACATAGGTATCGAATTTAAATTAAAAATAGCGATAATGGCTTTTGAAGATTAGGTAAAAAAGATAAATGCATACATTTTTATGTAAGCGGGACAAAATCTAACACGATTGAAATTTTTTAAAGAAGTTTGGCAGTCGTTTGCTGCGTGCAAGGGTAGAGTTGTATATTAAGGCGTACATATCTCTATAATTTTAGACATATCTATTTCTTGTTGATTTTGGGTCCGACACTTTTTGAACTACACGATCATTTCCGTTATACTTTTGCTGGTGCAAAGATCGCGTAAATTGATTCTTGCATTTGTGTAGGAAAAAATTCTCTTCTTCCAATTTATTAATTAATTTTTATTGGTAATTTTTACTTTGAGAAAGTTCTTATGCTCGGAATTAAAGATTATGGTACGTACGTACTATGATCTCGTGATCTATTTCACCCTATACAAGATACACTGATTAACTAAACCTGATTTTTACTAATACATTTCGTGCACTTTTAGAACGATCTCTGTGTCATAGTTAGAAAGATTTGATCATGGCATGCCGCTTTCATTTTCTCTTAAAGGACTTATCATCTACATAGCGAATTGTGCAATATAATTACAGCATGATCCACATAAGAATTTCCAAGAAATTCAGGTAGATCAATTACTATCATCAGATAGAAACTTAAACCTGGCTGCTTACAACATCTACACATGAAGGATAAAAATAGACAACATTGTCATGCAGTTTTGTAATAATAAACATAACATACTGTAAATGTATCGCTTAAAGGAATCAAACTGTAAGTAAATTATTTTCTGTTCCAAATTTTAATTTAATGCTGCTATTTATTCATATGCAAGCCCTCATTACCCAATCTCCCAATAGCAATGTAGTGAAAATCTCTTAATTTGGCGGATGGAAACTATTTTTAAGTAAAATATTTATTTTTGAAAACAATAACAAGTTTATGGGTACGACACTAATTACATGACAATATAACTATCATTTTTATGTGTACATATACATTTAATGCAAATGTGTGAATAACTACTATAGGATGTAAAACAAGTTGTTTTAATTATAGGAATTTCCTATAAGGCTCATTCCATGTGAGCTTAACCGATATAAAAATAATTTTGAACCTTGATATTTTAGAATTTTGTAATTTTTGTCATTTTACTCTATGAAAATAAGGGAATATCCAAAATTTCAGATTTTTCGGAAACGAACATTTTGTGTGTATCACGTATACTAAAGGCGAAATATACGCATGCTCTAAAAGCAGACCATCTTGAGAATGCGTCAATATATACAGGGTGTTTGGTAATTTTTAAAAATTAAATCGAAATTGAAGAAAACATTCTTTCCATTTTCTGCTTTGTTTTCGAGATAT
>JAHWXV010135504.1:0-13397 GCA_024586415.1 Phrixothrix hirtus | reverse complement strand
ATATATATATATATATATATATATATATATATATATATATATATATATATAAAATGAGATACCGCCATTTTAAATATAAACATGTTATAAAAATTCAAGTACGGAGTAACCGTAAACCGCAAGAATGAAATAGAAAGCAAAGTACGCGAGTGGAATAAAGATATAGCGTATCAAACCAGTATATAAAGGGTGAAGCAACTACGCTTAAGACACACTCTGATGTCAACCACGAACCGATTCGCTTCGAGTCTGATCACGAGGCGACATAAGCGGCGGTAAACCTCGAGCGCGCTCTCATAGCGGGGTCCGCTTATGAATCAACCTTTGAATTAAAATACACAATGGAGTCGGCGAAGTTGGTTTACGCTTGGAAGTTGTAAAACCTTCTTGCCATCGCTGACGAGATCTTGGTGCCCGGGTAGCGAAGATCGTCGCCGAAGGCTAATCACGACCCTTCAGTTAAATAGTTGCGAGGATAACAGTGAAGCTGAAGGCTCATAGAAACTGCCGCCGTCGGCCTTGCACGGTCTGCCTTGTTCTGTCGTCACAGTTGCTCGTCGGACTTGACGCAGGAACCTGACAGACCCACAGAAGGTGCTTGCAAACGCTTTTGACAGTTGCGAGGGTAACATCTAGACCACAAAGGATTGACGTATCAGAAGAACAGCAAATCCTCTAAGTCAACTATTACCATTTTGAGTATCATTGCTGAGACCATTGATATGAGACCCGTTCTTAGACAATTTCCAAGTGCATCCTAGCATTCGCTAAAGGCATGTATAAATTAATTATTGCTGGTTGAAGCCATCTTATGAACAGCGCTATTTAATTGATTACATTGACAAGAATTTAACTTTGTCATCCATCCGTCATTAAAAGTTAATACTAATCGAAATGAATCGTTTGCTATCAATAATAAATGAATAGCGTCATTGTATGAGCTTTATTAATTAGACTCAATATTTAATTACCGATGTTATAGAATGATCAATGATTGCTTCATTGTGTACATATTAATTGCAGTATCCTAGAGCGTGTATTTAGTTTTTTTGAAACCGTCGTTTTTAGTTTAACGTTAGAGAACGCTTGGTAAATTGCTTTGAATGTTCCACTATTAGTTTGTACATATTTAATCCAAACTTTTCATACTGTAAATACTTTTCTATCTGTAAATAGCCATTTATTTGTTTATATTTATAATACAGGTCTTATGAAGGTTTATTGACTTATTATTTACCAACCAGTTTAGCTAAGTAGGAACAACGCAACCTTCCGTAGTGAGAAATCCAGAAGTGAAAGAACCTAGCCTTCGCGACTGCAGTCTATTAGAGCAAAATATAAATAATTTTCTCCGGCAACGTAAGTAAAGAAAAACGCAATGTCACAGTGTTTATTTGTCGGTACAGACTACATGCAAGGTTGGCACATTAAAATCATATCTACATATTCGTACTTCGTATGTATAAAAGATTATATTCGATACTTACCAAATTTGGAATAACCGCTTTATTACGCCTGCAAATAGTGATAACTGATCTGTACCTGTTTGTAGCCGTGAACCTCGTAATAAATACATATTTGCTCGTCCAATAGAACAAAACAATTAACAAACAGGTCCGGACTGAAAACTTTAAATACAAATATTTCGAAAACTATACACATTAGACACGTAGTTTATAAACCTTTATCGTCGTGGACATTCATATGTATTTGCTGTTAAAGTAATGCTCCCTATATCCTGGACACCCTATATAAGAAAGAAATGAACCCATGTGATGGTTTTAATTAATTTGATTATAATTTTGAGTTAATAATAGCAATAACAATTTTGGTGATTTACGTAATATAATTATTAATTATTTTAAAATAATAACACATATTTTATCATAAATGTAATTTTCTTAGTTAACCATTTGCCTTTCTTTTTATACCGGGTGTCCGGAAATTATGCGTCAGGATTTCGAAGAGCGATTCTGTACGACAAATTAATTATTAATTAACGGAAATACGGGGTGTAAAAAAAAAATTTTTTAATTAATTTTTTAATAAAGTTTTTCAAGTGCGCCGATTTTCGGCAAATTGTGCAGGCATATCGCTAGTGTTCTTTTGTATTCACGTTATTAATTTGACGCAAATCGTTCAATGCTAAAGGGCTTAAACTGTCCTGCACCTTATAAAAATGACTAAGAACCTTTCTGTTTGAATCTTTTTATAAATTTGTATAGCAGATTATTAAGAAACATCAAAATCCCTTCAAAACAGGTCCGCTTGTTGTATCACGTTAAAATGAGCTGTTTCGGGAAAAACGGCTTTAAACATTTACGTACGTTAAATAATTTTAACGCGATACAACAAGCGTGCCCTTTTTAAAGAGATATTGATTTTCTTTAATAATTTGCTACCCAAATTTATAACAAGATTCAAGCAAAAAGTTCTAAATCATTTTTTAAGGTGAAGGACAGATTGGGGCCTTTTTAAGAACGTGAATACAAAGCAAAACTAATAACATGTGTGCAAAATTTGACTAAAATCGGCTCACTTGAAAAAACGTTATTAAAAAAATTAACTAAAAAAATTTTGGGTTTTTGAAAAAATCTTATAAGACTTTGTGGCATCAATGTTTGATATAGCATCGCCCTGACGCATTATCTCCGGAGACCCGGTATAAACAATTTAATTTTTACTTTCTCTTACCCTATATGAAATACAGGTAAAAGAGAAAGTATTGTCTGTGACCAAAATTTTCGATGCCGAAAATTTAGTGGACATACACGTTTTCGTGTCCCCTGATTACGAAAATCATGTTGTTGAAAATTTTTCTGTGTGTGTGTGTGTGCGTGTGTGTGTGTGTGTGTGTGTGTGTGTGTGTGTCTGTGTGGGTGAGTGCGTGCGTGCGTGCAAGCGTGCGTGTGCGCTTGTGTGCGTGTGGGCGTGTGTACGTGTGTGCGCGTGTGCGTGTGTGCGCATGTGCGTGCGTGCGTGTGTGCGTGTGTGCGTGTGCGTGTGAGTTTGTGTTCGAGTGTGCTTGTGTACGTATGTGCGTGTGTGCGTGAGTGCGTGTGTGCGTGTGTGCGTGTGTGCGTGTGTGCGTATGTGCGTGTGTGTATATGTGCGTGTGTGCGTGTGTGCGTTTGCGCTTGTGTGCGTGTGTGCGTGTGTCCTTGTGTCCGTGTGTGCGTGTGTTCAAGTGTTCGCGTGTGCGTGCGTGCGTGCGTTAGTGCGTACGCGCGTGCTTACCTGCGTGCGTGCCAGCGCGTGTGCGCTTGCGTGCGTGATTGCGTGCGCACGCGTGTGCATGCATGCGTGCGCGCGCGCATGCGTGCGTGCGTGCGTGGCTGTGAATACGATAACTCAAAAACCATAAATCCTAGAAAAACAAAATGTTATACTTGAGTTTCTATCCATCGTCGCACGCAACCTCAACAATTTCACTAAAATAGGAAAAACTAGAAGTGCCACTTTACTTTTGTCATTTTTTGGTTTTCAGAGAATTTTCGAAATCGGCTATAACGATTTTTTTAAAATTTACTATATTTCTTATAAATTTAATTCCCTTTCTTATAATCTAAGCGGTTTATCATAAAGTTTTCCGTAGGTTGAGTAACCGTAAGTACTTTCGCCATTAAGTCTGAATAACATAACTATGAAACTAAAAACTTCAACTAAATGAAAATTTATATCTAAAGTTACAATCACATTTGTGTGCTAAATCAAGAATTTTGTTTAAATCTAATAACCGGAAGTACCACCTTATCGACTATAACGATTTTTTTAAATTTATTGTATTTCTTAAACATTTAACACCCTTTCATATAATCCAGACGATTACTCAGAAATTTTTCTGTAAATCGGGTAACCGGAAGTACTTGTAGTATTAGTTGTGAACGACGTATTTTAAAAAGTAATCATTATATTTATATTTTATATCTTCTGTACATGAGACAGCAAGAATTTGGTTAAAATCGAATGACCGGAAGTGCCACTTTATACTTGCGATTTTTAAGCTTTTGCGATTTTCTCGAAAACGTTTTTAACAATTTTTTTGGAACTTGCTACGGTTCTTATATCCTTGAAAGACTTTTACGTTGACTTAAATGTTTTCCTGAAAAAGTGCGTTGAAGCGAGTTATCAGAGAAAGTCTCTGGAGTTAAGCAGGGTTTTACGTGCCCAGTAACTTAAGTGGGTGACCGTTACGATTATCGTTCCCAAAATAAACGTAAATAATATTTTAATTATTTGAGAACATTTGCATATTTGTATATCTATGTACGTAAGAGAAAGTCGTGCGTTGTCTCACACAAGATTTTTTTATTTATAATACATTTCGTAATTTCAAGTTTTTGATTATTTAATTTGCTTATTTTTATCCACTTCAACATGTTTAAAATGTTTGCATAAATATATTCGCTCTATTTTCATTGATAATACGTATGATTTCTCTTATTCTACAATCTCTTCACAATGTAAACTAGAGTTCTCAGTGTATAAAACTTAGTTAACCTTTTGTGACGTTAATTTTTTATAATTATACCTGTTTGTTTTGTACCTTGACCAGTGTCTAGAAAGAAATTGTTTTTAATTTAGTTTTTATAACTTAATTACAGGTTAATAAGAAATTCTTATTGTTGTGTATTGGTTTCATTTAATGAATACTCAGGCTATTTCGTAATTATTCGTA
The DNA here is from genome assembly GCA_024586415.1 of Phrixothrix hirtus. Taxonomy (NCBI): domain Eukaryota; kingdom Metazoa; phylum Arthropoda; class Insecta; order Coleoptera; family Phengodidae; genus Phrixothrix; species Phrixothrix hirtus. The sequence goes on along the minus strand of JAHWXV010135504.1, from coordinate 8,719 downwards.
TTAATGTAGTAAATTCGTCAATTTATTTTAGTTGGAAATCTGTATGGTTTTGCTATTGATTGTCTGGTGTTGCTAACTTAAATTGTATGACTTTTAAAAAGTTTTTGTAACATTTGAATATATAAAATTATTTAGAATGTTTATTTCTTCGAGCAGCTTCACGAACACGTACAAAATGTCGAAGAACAGTATGTTAATGTAATACATTATTTTTAGGCGTATCTTTTAATGCCACTGTATTTCAATTAGTAGTTACGTATTTACGTTCTTTAATTTATGGCATCGTTAATTTTTGGGTTTTGTAACATTAGCTTTTGGAATTTCAAAACACGATGAAGAATCTGTTAAAACTTAATAGGAACTCTTAATTGATTTCATTTTAATTATTAGTTATGAGCCTTAGAATTGCAAGAAATTTACTAATTACGTCTTAGCAAACGTATATAATTTTAGTACAAACATAATAGCTACAACATACGCCTTTCTCATCATGTTAATTTTCTATTTAACTTTTTTATAAAGACGTAGACATTATACAAGCATACAGAGTGTTCATATATAAGTGAAGTAAGACTGTCCAATTTTCTAATTTTTACTTTGAAATTACTACATAAATATAGTATATACGAGGTGCGACACATAAGTAACGAGACTGATGTAAAAAAATATCACTTGTGTTTTTAGTCATCTTTAGTGTAATTTCCTTCAAAGTAGTTCCCTTCTGCTTGCACACGCTTACTTCAGCGCTTCTGCCACTGCTGATAACATTTCTGGAACTCTTCTTTTGGAATATCCTCCAAGACCCTCGTCACAGTTTTAGACATCTTATGTTGTTTGAAAATGGTGTCACTTGACCACCATTTTGACTCTTGGAAATAGAAAAAAGTCGCACGAAGCGATATCAGATGAATAAGGTGGATGGGGTAGTACTGAAATGCGTTTTAAGGTTAAAAATTGCTGCACAAATAGTGCAGTATGGGATGGCGCATTATCGTGATGAAAAATTCAATTATCAGCAATGTTTGCACGGACACGAAGAACTCGTTTTCGAAGTCTTTCTACAATTTCTTTGTAGAAATATTGGTTAATTGTTTAGCCAGGAGGCACCCACTCTTTGTGGAATCGAAGAAACATACAAGCATGCATTTCACTTTTGATTTTGACATGGAGCTTTTTTTAGTCTGGGTGATCCTTTTGAACACCATTACAAACTTTGACGTTTTGTTTCTGGATCGTACTGGTAGAACCAACTTTCATCACCAGTGATAACACGGCTCAATAAATCTGAATTGTTTTCGATTTGGTGTAACAAATCAACTGCCACATTTTTTCGTGTTTCTCGCTGTTGATTTGTGAGATTTTTGGGGACCACCTTTGCACAAATTTTTCTCATGTCCAGATTTTGAGTTATTATTTGACGAACAGTTTCCCGATTAATGTTGAGTTCTTGTGCTATCATTTTAACGGATAATCTTCAAATATATCGTTCAATTTCACGCACCCTGTCCATGTTGACATCAGTCCGTGAGGTTGAGGGTCGTCTACTGCGGTTTTCATCTTCAACATTCGTTCTTCCTTCACAAAACATTTTATGCCAACGAAGAACTTGAGCTAATCCCATTTCCAAAAGCCTTCTGAAGCTTACCGTAAATTGTTGTCGCATTCTCACCCAATTTACCACAAAAAAGGAAATAGCATACCGTTGCGCAATATTTCGCGTTTCCATTTCTGTAACGACAAACAAAACAAGTGTTCCTTTATTACAGCACAACTCACGATTGAACGGCCGTATCAATGTGCTACTTGGACTAGAAGTAGCTTAGAGATCAAGGTCGAAGATGGAGTGCCTGCACAAGCCGCAGGGTTGCCACATCTTGCAAAAAAATCAGTCTCATCACTTAAGTATCGTACCTCGTATACCCATACTTTGGTATTTAGTGCTATCAAGAGAATAATTATTAACACCTTTATCTCAAAGTTTTGATTTATTTGAACAGCGCATGTTCTCGAGAGAGCTTCCTGTCTTAATTAACTCTTAATTAGGCTTACTTATTAATTCATGGAAATAGTAGTGCCACGTAGCAATATTAGGAGTTGACTCAATTATAGCAAAATACAGTCCTGATATGCTGGGATATAGACAACTGCGATGTTATTAGTTCAGATACGCTTTAAGCATGTAAGCAGTAAGTTAACATTAACCTAAAAATACGCATTCAATAATTATTTTTGTTTGTAAGATAGCTTCCGGTTGGATGATAAATTTACTGTTATATTTATCCATTGTTACATATGTATATTACGAATCCTAATGGAATAAATGATCCTGTTTTGATTAGATTCTTTTTCTTCAATGAGTTTTTCTCCTCTTAGATAGAATCTGAACATAGTTTTTTATACATGCAGTATTGAACTTTGTCGTTGGTGTATGGAACGACTAGCGCTGAATTTATCTTACTTAACTTTGGTACTAGATCTTCTTCGTTTTGTTTAATATACATAATTATCTGCCGATAATCAAATCTACACCTCACTATCCGAACTCGCCTATACGTTCCAGCTCATTTCGTTGAGCTTGTGTGAGTAAATCTCCTTTTCTTCTTTTTCTCAGATTTTGCCCAAAATGACGTAGCAACTTAAACCTCGACATTGTATTTTTGCAATATATGTACTGTGATGTATTAAAGTTTTTTATACCAAGCTGACTGATACATTTCAAATTTGGCTATTGTCCATGCATAACAGCTTGTATTGAGTGGCAGAAAGGGGTAGGTAGAGGAAAGAACGTCATAAGTTCGTATTTATTGCGAAACTAAGTCTGTTACATAAGTGCTACGTTTTTCTTCACTTTAATGTTGGTTGGCATAGCCAGGTGCGGTCTTGGAATACCATAGTGCCTTAGGCGAAAAAGTTTGAAGGCAATAGTAATGTATCCGATGTACATCATGGACCTCCAAGAACAGCACGCATTGCCCGAAGACATACAGAAAGTAAGATGCAGAACTCAACGCCAGCAATCTCGTGTTTTGGGCGTATGTCGAAAAAGTTTTTTCGGACGCTTAAGGAGATCAAATTTCATCCTTCCAAATTGTAAATCGTTCAGACACTTCACGCTAGAGACAAGAGGTACGAGTTACTTTCTGCATTATGATGATCGATTTGCTAAGCAAAAACCCCGACATCCCGAATAATGTGCTCATATTCAACGAAGCCCATTTTCATATTTCAGTCTTCGTCAACAAGTAGAACATGTGCTACTGGTATTTAGTGGATCCTAAAGAACTGCATAAAAGCCATTACACTCTGCCTAAGAGACGGTTTGGTGCGAATTAGTATTTTTGAGATTGTAAGCCCATATTGTTTTGTCATTATGTTGGAAACTCTGTTCAACTTTGCTTACGGCGACTTGGCATTGATCTGAAGGGTTTTTATTTTTAGCAGAACGGTGCAACAGCCCACACCGCGCAAAACAGTAGGGCTGTTGGACGTGGACTGTTGGTAAGTGTTCTTTCGTTTTGGAGACAAGGCTTGACCTACTCACTCACCCGCACTTCCTTTCCCAGATTGTTTTCTGTGGAGAATTGTGAAATACTATGTGTACCGGAAGCGTATTGTGAACATTCTAGAACTCAAACAAGCCATTTTTGACAAAGTTACGACTATTGACGGCGACCTACGGAGACGCGTGTATGGCAACTTCCAGAAGCGTTTACAACATTGCATCAATTTATTGGGACTCATATTTCTGATACAATTTTCAAAAAGTAAGCTTGTAAGTTTTGTATAATAAATTGTATGTTTCAATGTATTTGTAGACTGTTTCACTTTAGTTTTCCTGTTTCCTTTCCATAATCTATGATCATTTGAAGTGCCAATCGGCTCGGTGCCACCCGCATGTCTAATCTATTGTGAGACAACGCAATCTTCTCTTGCCCATTTTAAATTTAGTTTGAAGTTACTGATATTAGCTACTTTCCTATACACCTGCTGTAATGTATAATATTAATTCAAAACCATAAATAGGAGCAATTAATCCATTTATACTTTGTAAGTGCGTCTGAAATTTTAGCAACATTTAACAATCATTTAGAAACGCCCGGTATATATATATATGTTACGTTTTAAATTTCCGCGGGTGTTATATGTTGTAATCGGTTTCCGAGATTCCTCCCACGTAATTATATGTTGGTCCTGATAAGAACCGTTTGTCTGATGACAATATATATGCATTTTTGGTTTTCCGGGTTTTGCTTCGCGTTATGAGTGGGTCCTGAGAAGGACCTTCGTTTCGACGTTACGGCAAAATCACATTTACCATCATCAGGATAGTAGCTGAGATTTTCTTGTTTGGCTTCTTGTTACTCTGGAACTGCCGTTTGATGTATTTAGGAGGTCTTTATACAGTGCATCGTTACGCTTAACTGGTTTATCAGTCATACTTGGTTTTGTGTTTGCCTACGGGTGACAGGTCTTGTTTTGGTGGTGTTTTCTTGCATACTTTCTCTTTTTATTATTCTAGGGACGCTTGATAACTTAATAATGGCAAGAGTGATTTTGTCAAAACGTAGAAACGAAAGTCCTTCTCAGGACCAGCTCATAACGCGAAACAAAACCCGGAAAACTGAAAATGCATATAATCTTCGCGAAAATCTCATGGTAAACATACTGTCGCAGTTAATTTTGATCGAACGCTATTTTTTGGAATATAATTTCAATCATGATGTATTTATTAAGATTTGCTCTCGTTTAAATTAAAATTTTGGGCTAACTTTACATTTTGTTCAATTCCAAGGTGCATTGTATTCAATGCATTGGGGAGATCCGTCCGAGAATCTTTCGGCCCGTTGAGGTACTAATTCGGGTACTTACAATGAAATGTTTATAAAGAACATCTCCTTCCACCCGCCAACTAGAGTATTTACTTGGATAGTCGATGACCTTCCTTCGTAATTCTTGATATCAAGTATCCGTAGAAGTTGCAATTTTAGACGGAGAAAAAGTCGGAGAAATTTCGGTGAGTTGAGCAGCGCGAGATAAAGTATCAGTAACGGCGTTATCTTTACCCTTCCGATGTATAATCTGGAAATCATACTGTTGTAAGCGAACTGACCATCTGACTAACCTTCCTGAGGGATATTGGAGCTTATTTAACCAGATACGAGAGTGATGGTCCGTTATGGCAGTGAATGTAGTACCTTCAATAAATGGCCTGAATTTTTCTATGGCCCGTAGAATAGCTAGGCACTCCTTTTCACTAGTGTTATATTTTCTGGAAGCTTTAGAAAGAGAAGTACTAATGTATGCAATGATTTTCTCGCCCTCTGGGTGTTGTGTCAGAACTGCATCCAGCACTACTTCGAATGGATCAGGTTGCACCATGAACGGTAAGGAAAAATCAGGATAGGTTAAGATAGGGGCAGCACTAGATGATTTTTCACTATCTGAAAAACTAATTCGCAATCACTTGTCCATTCAAAACGAACGTTCTTCCTAGTAAGCCTTGAGAAAGGTACACTCAGCGACGAAAAGTTTGTGATGAACCTCCGGTACCAGCTGGCCATGCCCATAACCCGACGTACGTCACGTACAGTCTTGGGAGTTAGAAGGGAAAGAATTGCCGCAACCTTCTCTGGATCTACATGTAACCCACTGCGGTCGATAACATATCCAAGATATTTTAATTCTGGTCTACAGAACGAACATTTATCATAGCGCAGAGTTAAACCCGCAATCTTAAGTTTGGAGAATACTTTTCCTAGTGCTTCGAGGTGTTTCTCGAAGGGCGGAGTTGCGATGACGGTGTCGTCTAAATACGCGAAACAATATGGTTCCAGTTCGACACCAATCACCCGATCTATCAATCGCTGAAATGTAGCGCCGCTATTATGCAATCCAAAGCGCATGCGCCTGAATTGGAATAAACCTCGATTCGGTATAGCGAAGGCCGTAATTGGCCTGTACTCTTCTTTAAGAGGAATGGGCTAGTAAGCGGAATAATATGTCTAGACTGGACAAATACGATGCGTCTCGTAAGCGATCAAGCATTTGGGACACGTAGGGAAGAGGATGAGCATCTTTTTCTATTACCTAATTTACCTTGCGAAAGTCTACGCAAACAGGAACTATCGGAAAGGACCACGGACTGGAAGACGGTTCAACCACTCCTAACCGTAACATCTCGTCTAATTCAAGGTTAACTTAGACCTGTAAGTCAGGAGACATCGAAGAAGACGTAGTGCGGATTTCGTGAGTAATCCAGTCAGTCAAACTTAAAGTGTCGGAAGGAGTTTTATTCCGCGGAAAGAATTGTTATCACAGAATTCAACCCTCCGATTGCGCATGAGAAATAGTAGAACGGTCAATAATCGCTGAAATTTCACACTTAGGAGTATGGCCAAAATACCATTTATTATTGCGTAAGTCAGGTACTACGCCTAAAGACTTCCAAAAATCAATGCCTAGTATTAACATCTGCCTTACCATAACTTACCATAACTTACATAACTTACATAACTTACCATAACTCGGTCAGAGCCTTCAACCCGAAAAGGTAAGTTTACGGATCCTAACACATCGCATATATCACTATTCGCCAACGAATAACTTGCATAAGGAGGAGTACGAAGTTCTAAATTCAAATGGGTTAAAGTTTCCATCCAGGAGATCTAATGATAGATCTGGAAAATCCCGCATCTAACAATCCTAACATCGAGTAACCTAAGATTGATACCGATAAATAAGGGCGTTCGTCACCGTTAGAATTTTCTAAAATAAAAGCCAATCGACAACGAAATTGCTCATCAAGGGAAGATAATTGACATTCCGAGTCCGTTATGAGTAGAGCATCAATTTCTCGGTTCACTGATCCTAAGGATCATTTTTTGGTACCATTTTGGAAAACTTCTAGGGGTATAATCAAGTTCAGGAGCTAATGTAAGCGGATTTGCACTAGGAGGAGAGTATTCATTAGCGGCAGTCCGCGCAGCTTCAATTCTACTCCCGAGATTTTTGAATTCGTTCAACGAATTGATGTCAGTTAAAGCAAGCTGATGTTGATAATGAGGAAGTATATTACACCTCAAAATTTCCAATTCTTCTTCTTTGGACAATGGAACAGTCAACTGATGAAACAAATTGGTCATAGCGGCCAAGTACACGCCAAAGCGTTCTTCTTTACTTTGCGTTCTATTTTTAATTTAGTAGAGTAATTTGTCGTTATAATTATGTGGTTGGAATTCGGCTACCAATTCTGCTTCTAGATCTTCCCATGAACCAAATGAAGATTTAATTGATCGGAACCAAGATTTGGCCTCGCCGCTGAACAAATCTGCTGCGTAAGTCATTGATGTACGCTTCAATACATTTTGACAAATGCATAACTCATCTACTTGTTCTAAAAATGACGTTACCGGTAGTACCTTAGTGTCGCCGTTAAACTGGAGACCCTATTTATGGACAGGGACTGGCTTAAACAGATTAGCCTCAAGCGAAACAACTGTAGTAATAATAGAGCGTAAATTAGGTATGCGAGCGCTACCTGTATGTTCGTCTTCAGAAGAGGATTCGAAGTTCTTTTCTTCACCATCATCTAGGATTGTTGATATACCAGCATGGAGTGCTCTTCCACCAGTTCCTTGATATCTTTAGCCTGAGTTTGTAGTTCGGCGGATAGAACGGCCAATTGAGTTAACAACGAAGATCGTAACAACGTTTGCTCGTCGTCGCTCACCGAGCATCGGTTCACGCGACCGATAGTATGGTTTATTTTCGTTACAATTTTGTGAAAGTCCGGTGACCTTTTATCAGCAGTAAATTGTGAAATTAAATCACGAATAGTACCAGTCTTGGGCGAATGGCTTCCACATCTTTTTCGAATGTATAAGGATGAGGAGGTAGCTTGAAACTACTTTCAACATCTAACTTGAGTAAGGATCGTAATGTTTTTCTCATAACATCTACTGTCTTAAGGTCGGATACACCTCTAACCCGAAGTTCATATTCAAGTTCATCTCGTCACAATATTCCAACCTCTAAACGTGCTTCCATCACGTCTGAGAATTGTAAATCACAAAAGAGAAAAAAAATCAAACAACTGAACTATTGTTGCTTGTATTAAACAGTTTATAACTGTTAGTAAACAAAACCAAAAGTAAAGTACGTATATTTGTTATCAAATTTCCAATTTCATTTATTCCAAAATACTAAATCCCACCTTGGGCGCCAAATATTTCTGTAACAACTTTACGGTGGAATAATTTCCTACAAGGGTTGTTATAAAATTAATTAGGTGTACCCGATAGCTCAGACTGAATCGGCAGAGTAGAGGTGGACTGAGTGTTCAATCGTATCGATACTTCTTGGCGATCACTTACCTGGAAGGATTTTATCGCATTGTGGAATAAATAGCTCGACGGCTTAATTGAGTCAATTAAGGTCAATGCAGGTGTAGGGACTTTACTGTTCTTTGGACGCCACATTTTTGTTATTCAGGTTAAAATAAAAACGCTCTTCGAACCAGTTGTTAAGAATTCGTAAGCGGATAGGCTAAGACAAAAATGCAAAAATTTTTTAATATGTATAAAAAATACTTGTGTCTTGGAATTTAAATTAAAATAGTATTTGAATTTGACATTATATACATATTGGAGATTTTCTTCTGTCAGACTGTGGGCGTCGGTAGCTTAGTTGGTTAAAGCGTGTGTCATGTAAGCACAAGATC
>JAHWXV010135497.1:0-10286 GCA_024586415.1 Phrixothrix hirtus | reverse complement strand
TTTAACACTTGCTTTTATTTAAAATGCAAATATTTAAGAAAATATTTTAACCTATAAGTACTATTTAACAAACTATAATATTTTCTTATGTTAATTACACATTAATTAAATTAATTAATTAATGTGTAATGAACAACGCCGAGTTTAAACAGCCAACTACATTTACTATTAACAACTAAAGGGAACACAATTTATGCTATAAATATTATGTAAACAAACATGTCAATTGGGATCTGTATACACTTTAGATCACAAAAGTTTCGACAAAATTGGTTGTACACTTGCCTATAATGAATATAAGTTTTGATATGACAAAACGTATTAAATATTAATTCATACTGATAGCAATTATGATGTGTGGGCAATGATCCGCTGGAACAACTTTAGCTTACAAATTTAAATAAAAAGGATGAAACTCATCTTTCAACATATTTTCAGTGCTACTTTACCCATTCCAGCGATATTGAAAGATTTTTTATACAATGAACAACTGGTTTTGTAACAATCAGAATTCTTCACCCTTAACCATTCTGTAGATTCATTTTTTGAAGCCAAAGAAAATTGAATTTACATTTACCCAACATATTTACGTGTACGCTCGCACTCGATAGAACCGAAATCCAAAACATACAAAAATACTATCTGTTTGTTAAAAGATGACCCCTGCATCACCATAGTACGAAGTAAGCACAGTAAAAATATTTCATTACGCTTTTCTCTCATTTAGGAGAGTGTAACAAGGATGGCATTATTTTAGTATTTTTGTCGATGTTTGGGATGAAGTTGACTAACGTCGTATGTCTCTTAAGAATGCTATGCTGCCAGACTAATCCTAATGTCGTAGATCAAGCCGCAGTTCAGTGATATTAAACTAATTTAGCAAACAAAACTGCAAATAGAAGAAAATAAATTAAAAATTTCATTCTGACAAAATGTTTGTGGTTATTGATATAAATTCGGTTATAACGCATATTAATTTAAATATGATAAAGAAACCTCAGGAAATTTCGCAAAAACATTGGAATAATGGGCAACATTGTATACGTTCATAAACATCTTACATTTATTCACATAATTTTTGAGGTTATATCATATAGTTTGGCTTATTGTTTACAGTACTTTTGTTAAATAATAAAAAAATAGTTCTTTTCATAATAGTTTACTATTATGATGCTAAGCTCAAACAATATTTGAATATTGCAAATAATTTCATAAAAACAGTTATAATGAAATACCACCTTTAAGAAATATGTATGTATATCAATTTTTGACGTTTATATTAACCTACAAATATTATAAGTTATTGAAACATCAACTGTCAAGTTATAGTTGCAGAGTTGACAAGGAATAATTTACTCTTTAGCCATACTGTGGGCATTGATGACCAGGGTTCATCTTTTAACAAACAGATAGTAGGTTCAACATAATTGGTCGATTTAAAAATTTAATAAACAGAAAAGACCTGTAGTTTTATCAACTACTCGATGATTTCATTATGCTAGCGTCGGTCATTGTAAAAATACCCTATCATAATTATTCATGTAATTATTATGCAAATTCGACAAATTCCTAATATGCAAGTTTGCACTAAGAAATATATTATCGCGATCAGTATAAATCATTAAATTAATGACTTTTTAAGGACCGTGGAGTAAAAAATTAATGATTATTAAGGGCCCTTAAAAATAAAATAAAAATTAAGCAGTTTTTAATGATTTTTAATAACCGTACGAACCCTGTTTGTTGATGCTGCTCCTTTTGCGTTATATCTTCTAAAACAATTCTCTTTTTCTGAGATTTTTTCTTTTGATAATATTCTGTGCTTTTATTTCTTCAAATCTTTTTGTTCTACTGTCATTTTGTCTAAAAATTTGTTTTCTGGCATTGGCTTTTTTCCACATTTTTAAGTAGACCACCGAATGTTTATTTACATTTTTGACTTTTAAAGAATTTTTAGGATACTTTTTTCATTTCTTCTATATCCTTCATGACTGTGTCTGCAATTAAAATGATAGTCTACAATAATAGTTATTACGGAGTTCTTTACCAATAAAAAACAATATAAAAATATATTTAATTTTCAGTTTTTTATGTTAATTACCATTTTTCATAATGTAAATTATATTTTGTATGTCAATAATAAACATGTTTAGGCAGAGCATAAGGTGATCTGTTAATAATTGCATTCTATACTAGTCTTTGACTTTAAAAATTGTTTTATAATTCGATTTTGTTTCGGGAATAGATTAGTCATTTTAAGAACACATTGGTCATTTCGGAAACGTTTGTCATAGTTCGGGAACGTCCTCAAAATAACTATACCCAGAATGACGTTTTTACATATCATTTTGAATAAAAATGGATTCCGCTTTGTTAAACATGCATATTTGAGATTATGTTAAACTGATCATATTTTAGAATGTATTAAAGCAATTTTTTGCATTTTTCTTCCAAAAAAAAATAGTTAAATTTATTCCTGTAATGATGGTAATTGATGTATGCTATTAAATTTATTGGTATTACCTTTAATTATAACAAAAAGTTGAAAAATCACACCACCGGTAGTTACCTCATTTTAAGAACAAGTGGCTGTTTCATAGAACGACTAATATTTTAATAAGGGATTTACTAAGAAATTTATATAATGTTTACGAAATGACACGGCAACATCATGACAGAATGTTATCCCCAAATAACCAATAAGAAATTTTAAGGAAATTGAAATATTTTTACAATAATAAATTTACCCGCCAAACTTATCGAGCTCAAATTGATGTTATTAATTCACACCTCCGATATGTAAAACTTCCCAAAGATTAGCCTCGAAATTTCATTTTTTTAGGAGTTATGGAGGGACGTAAGCAAAATAGAAAAAATGGTTTTCTCATAAACAGCTAGGCCGATTTTAATGAAAAACATATTTGTTATAAACATCGTTTAGATATGTTAGAAATTTTTTTATAATTTTTGAACTTTTTATGAATTTTTTTTCATGATACCTTCGAGATATTTTCACGAAAACATCTCAAGACTCCCTACTTTAATATATATTTTTTCCAAATTCATAGGAGCGGTGGAACACGGTTAACAATGACAATCATTCGCCTAACGTCGCTCCATGCCATTTAATCTTACCATAACTTTATATAATATAAAAGTTAAACAATACTTAAATTACATCAGTAATTCCTATCTTTCTTTATTGAATAAAAAAAGATTGACATATATCATTTTGAAGAAAGAATAACATGTATTTTAATTTTATATACCTTGGATATAGTTTTAAGTGTTTTCACACATAATATTAGCAGTAGCCGCTATGCGGCGTCATTTACATTCTCTTCACTCACAGTCGAATTTTCTTCAGAAGGGTATATGCACTTGGACCTCAATGGTGCTTCATATAACATTTGTTGTATTCGTCTTCGTCTTTTATTCTGCTGTGATGGCTAATTCACAGATATGAATATTAATGAAAATTTTCTGTGAGATTCAATATGTTTCGGTATAGTCTATTGCTTAAGGATGTGAACTCGGAACTAATCTTTAGTGCACTTTTATTGATTTATACAATCATTCTACATGTATACATAATCTATTATAATTCATTATATTAATCGACTTATTAAAACACATTACAATTACTTTGTATAATATTTTATAGCACACGATTAAGTATTTTCATTTTATTCATAAAATATACTTATTTGATGTGAAATATTTTGATGTTGATTAATAATTGCAATAAAAGAGAGTTTCCATGACATAAAATTAAAACACTGAAAATGTCCAACTTGCATTAACGATATCTCGGTCAGTATTCATCAAAAACATTTCGCTGATGTCTAATGACATCAAGTGTTGCAGCTGACCGAAAAAGTTACATGCCAAAAAGTAAAAAATTTCATTTCTCGTGATTTTCGCCTTTTCTCTACCGTTTTCCTCTTATTTCTTTTATTTATGATATCGCAAAAATTTTTAAAATGTATTTTAATAAAAGTTGATTAATATAATGAGTTCTAATAGATTATATATACATGTAGAATGATCGTATAAATCAATAAAGTGTACTAAAGAATTAGTTCCTAATTCATATCCCTAAGCAATAGACTATACCGAAACATATTGAATCTCACAGAAAATTCTTATTAATATTCATATCTCTGAATTAGCTATCACAGCAGAATAAAAGATGAAGATGAATACAACAAATGTTGTATGAAGCACCATTGAGGTCCAAGTGCATATACCCTTCTGAAGAAAATTCGACTGTGAGTGAAGAGAATGTAAATTACACCGCATAGCGGCTACTGCTAATATTATGTGTGAAAACACTTAAAACTATATCCAAGGTATATAAGACTAAAATACATATTATTCTTTCTTCAAAATGATATATGCTAATCTTTTTTTATTCAATAAAGAAAGATAGGAATTACTGATCTAATTTAAGTATTGTCTAACTTTTATATTATATAAAGTTAAGGTAAGATTAAATGGCATGGAGCGACGTTAGGCAAATGATTGTCATTGTTAACCGTATTCCACCGCTCCTATGAATTTGGAAAAAATATATATTTAAGTAGGGAGTCTAGAGATATTTTCGTGAAAATATGGAAATGGTACCTTTTTCTATTTCACTTTCATCCCTCCATAACTCCCAAAAAAATGAAATTTTGAGGCTAATCTTTGGAGAAGTTTTCATATCAGAGGTGCAAACTAGTGATATCAATTTGAACTCAAGAAGTTCGAGGGCAGATTTTACATGCTTAGCCCGCTACACCCTTTATGTTAATTAATAAAAAACCATCGATAGTTTATAGCAATTTTACTTACTTTTTATTGAACATTTCTTATAAATACATATATATTTTCTTATCAACAAGGTTTAACACAATTTACACATAATCAATATACAAGTTAAACTCATTTCCATAAATTATAACAAAAAATGAATAATTTCATTACATTTACAAATATATTATTACATTTTTTAAAAAATGACAAACAAGCTGTGAAAAAGGTTATTACATTCAGTAAATATTAATTTAAAAATTGGAAACTAACAAGTTTAATGTGTAATGACTAGGAGTAATGACTATTGGAAATTCCAATAATTTTCAAGTAGTGCAAATACATATGTTAAGATGCAAGCAAATTAATTTTATAGTTTTTCAAATATGTTTATAGTCGACTGGACATAATATAAATATTTACAAGTAAACTTCTGTAAACCCATAAAAATTGTTTTGCATAATACCTAAGAAGATGCTGTCCTGCCAATTGTTGTATTTTGTTGAAATAAATTATTGATGCAAAAAAATTAGATATCTGTTTTATCAAATTAATAAAGAAATGTCTATTACAGAATTATCACGCTTATAAGGAACGAGAGTTGATCATTTTCTTTAAAGAATTATATGTTTTTTACATCAAAACAATTTAAAATACAGATTTGAGGAAAATGTCAACATATAATCAATTTTCAATGACATACCAATCATGACACTATAAGCAACAAAACAAATAAAACGTATTTAATCTATGCATTGAATGGATTACTATGAAACATGAACAGGATTGAACTTAATTTAGGCAATAGCTTCAAATCAATTTTTACATAAAACTATAATCTTTTGACCTACTTTTTTTAATTGAAAAGGTGTCTATATGAATGTTCCTCTAACTGCCTTTAAAAGGACCCTCATTATATTAGGCTCGCCCTGGGAGTGTATACAGGGCGTCCCAAACAATGTGACGCCATGCAAACTGTGGGTACCTTACGACCTGTAGAGCACAATTTTCTTTTAAATTTTTTTCAAAAACGATTTTTAAATTTTGAAAATTTAAATGGTATAATTTTCTCCATCTACTAAATAAAAGGAATTATGAATTGGACAATTTCAAAAGCATACTACAGTAGTTTGATATGTTTATAAAACCATGCAATGTTTACTTAGGATGTGTTTGTAGTAATGTGACCTATATAAGTTCTTTGGCTCTGTTTACTTTCTTTGCAATGACAAAACAACTTGAAGTCAACTTTAATATTTAATTTTTAAACATGATGATTGTTTCATTGCTTGCTACCAAAATTATTTGTTAAATACACAATATTCTAAATTGTTTTATCTTAAATGTCAGACATGAAATTCATTCAATTAATTTTGTTTTAAAATTGTAACATGTTCAATGGTGATATCTAAAACAAAAAAGTGATAATTTTTATGCGGACTAGTAACAATATTATTCCCTAAAAATTAGTGTTGTACACAAGAAGAACAACTAGAAAATACAATGTTTTTTATTTATTTCGCGTTATAAAAATGATTTTTAAATTTTTTGCCTACCTGTTAGATTCGTGTACCAGAGTACAGAAATTGTTCTGAAATATGTCAGGTAAAGTAATATAAAATCCTTTTACCCTAATCTGTAATAAATATTTTTAGAAACAAACATATGTTCCATATTTCTAGATATGTCAATGAGTAATACACATCAAGGGCATCGATATTAGTATCTAGCACGGCACACACTCCAGGGTTGGACTTAATACTATAATTATTAATATTTTGAAAACTACATGTTTTTAAAAAAAATTCATAAGCAAATTTTGTTCTACAGATTATAAGGTATCAACAGTTTGCATGTCACCGATTTTTGGGACACCCTGTATGTATATGTATGTATCTATATATACGTATTTAACTGCTTACACAGCCCAAAAACGGTACGTTGAACAGACGTTACTAGACCAAATTTAACGTTATTAGACCCTCCTGCGGGTTTGACATTGGTGTTTATTTAGCTATTTTTTTAATTAAAGACATCTATAGAACAAATAAAACAATTTTTTTTCTGGGCTTGGTAAGAACGTTACACGTCATATTTTATACAAATTAGTTTGCAGATTTTAGTGCAGATGGTGAAAGATTTGTTTGTATATACAGTATTACTGCTATGATATTCAACATACGTTACCAGACCTAAAAATTGGCTACCTTGTTTATTTAAGAAGCTTGATATATAATTCAAGATGCAAATTGAGGATATTTGGATATATTTAGAAGAGGTGTTTAAAATAAATTAGATTAAAATTTAATTAATTTTTATTTCTATATGCATTATATACAAAAAATTTTACCAATGTAGCCAAGGAAAAGATTAACACAAAAATATTGATAATTGAGGTTAGATTATTCAATGATGGATGAGTTTGAATGATCAACTGAAATGATAAATACTTTGTCAAGATATTTGTATTACTAGCCATTTTGATATACCTTGGGGTATATTTTTGTACATTTAATAAATTATATCTTAGTTAGAAAATATTAATTATTAAAGATAAAATTGCAGTCTCGTCCATTGAGTTAAAAAATTGACAGGCAATTAAAGATGTGATAACAAAATTCACTGTTTATTTAAATTTAATGAAACAAGTGAAAAAAGAAATAAGTGATCTTGTAATAAACGAAATAAAAACTACTTAGTACAAGTATAACCATTTACATAACAAATTATAAAAGTAGCTTATTTTTCACATTAGATACGTAGTTTGTGTACGAACACGTCGTTTGCGAAAAACGTGGAAATTTTTGTATCTTATATACAAGATATATTGCAATTTTATCACAAGTGCAAAAACTAGAAAATAATTATTTTTATTTTTACTTTAGTGAATGAATTTTTTATTACTGTACTTTATATGCAGCCTACTTACTGTATTCACAACCGCAATGAATTAACATAGTAATATGATTCTAGGGATACTTACATTTCATTGGAGGTTAGACACTAAAATTGACATTTTAAGAAGTCAATAGCTGGTATCTTATGCCCGAGGGAAGTTAAAGAAAATGAGAAAAGTAATTCTACAAATACTACTATTCAAAATTGACATTAATATTGCTAAGATATACATTTAAATGTTATTTCAATTAATAAGTACAATAATTTTTCTCGTAGGTTCATTTGGTCGATTTCAAGGTCAATTTTTGGGCTCTTAGATTAGTTGCAATATGAAATCTCAAAAACGCAAAAAACTCAAATATCGCAAGAATAAAGTGGCACTTCCTGTCATTAAATTTGAACTAAATTCTTGCTGTCCTATGTACGGAAGATACAAAATAAATATAGTTTTTGATTTTTATATGGTGGTTTGTTTTTGAGGTATTTTGTTCACACCTAATATCCCAAGTACATCCGGTTGCTTGATTTTTAAAAATGTATTAGAGAAACTCCTTGGTTAATATAAAACTAAATTAAGTAGCTAAGAAATATACTAAGTTTAAAAAATCTTTAAAACTGATTTCAAGAAAACCATAAAAATAAAGAATTTGGAAAATAGTTAAAAATGACAGATATAATGTGGTACTTCCGGTTATTCGATTTTAAACAAAATTTTGATTTTGCATACGAAGGCCATTATGACTCTAAATATAAATTTTCATTTAGCTAGATCTTTTAGTTTCATAGTTACATTATTCAGAGTTAACGGTCAGAGTAATTCCGGTTGCTCGATTTACAGAAAATTTTCTGAGTAACCGCCTAGAATATATGAAAAGGTTTTAAATTTCTACGAAATACAATAAATTTTTAAAAAATCATTATACCTGATTTCAAGAAAATCTCAAAAAACGAAAAATTAGGAAAATATCAAAGAATGACAGAAATTAAGTGCTACTTCCGATTATTTCACTTTAACCAAATTATTCATTAAACACACTAATACAATTCTGACCACAAATATAAATTTTCATTTCGCTAAGGCTTTTAGTTTCATAGTTATTTTATTCAGAGTTAACGGTGAAAGTACTTCTGGGTACTCGAGTAACGCCAAATTAAATACATAGGAAATATAGGAAATTAGAACAAAATCGTTATAGCCGATTTGGAGTAAATCTCAAAAATCCAAAAAATGGCAAGAGTAAAGTGGCAGTTCCGGTTATTCGACTTTAGTAAAATTGTTGGAAGGCGACGATGCATAAAAATTCAAATATAAAATTTTGTTTATACAGGACTTCTGGTTTTCGAGTTATCGTGTACATACACACGCACAAACTCGCACAGAGGCTTAAGCCCACCCTTATGAGCATGCACGCACGCGTCCACGCCCAGCCCCACTCACGCGCACGTACAAATGCACCCGTGCATGCACACCGCAAGCGCCACACACACACACACACATCCTTGCATCCACTCATGCACACTCACACAGACCAATTTTCAAAAACATGATTGTCGTACTCAGGGGACACGAAAACGTGTATTTCCACTAAAATTTCGACAGAAAATTTTGGTCAAAAGCAATACTTTCTCTTTTACCTATATTTCATAAAGGGTAAGAAAAAGTAAAAATATGATTTTTTTAATGCAACACTTGGTTATAAAAATTCTAATAAATTATTTTAGACTAACAAAGAAATAGGTACTTCCTCATACACAAATAACATATTTTTTCGTATGAAATAATATAGTTTTTAATTAAATAAATGTTTTTCTGTGTATATTATATGAACAAACCTGATTTTAAGTTCAATTCCATTCCAGAGTTCATCATCAGAATTTACGATTTCTGCAGAATGCAAAAGAAATGTTGGTTTTTATAATTGTATAGATATTATATTATATTTTGCAGCTTGTCAACGTTAAATTGACGGTCGACTTTTAGCATTGAAGAAATAAACATTAAAAACTAGTTGAAACCGTCAGTTAATAATGAATTATTACTACTGTATTACAACGGATTTACATAGATATATTATGATTTATCTGTAATTTATTATAAAAACTTAATTTGAAACAACAAAAGTAATTCATTTAGCAAATTTCTTGCACATTTACTTCCATTTTCTGCTTTAGCTAATTCACTAATAACTTTCTGCGATTCATGCTGCACCCAATTACTTAAATCACAGCGGTATCTGTAGAAACCGAATATGTCTTCATAGCCCTTATGAACATGGCAACACTGCTGGGTCTGATAACGTCAGTTAAATATCAAACTTTTACATATGTGGGTTCGAAGAAACGGTTCCATATAATGGGTGTGACATTGTTTATTAATTATACTAAAAATTAAGCTTTAAAAAATGTATTCCTCCCAAGGTGTCCCATTGTGTGTATTTATAAATGCATTAGTATTTTACCGTATATACAACTTAAATAATAAAATAAATAGTGGATGTGAGGTCGCCTATTAAATATGTAGCAACTCATAACGTCGGTTGAATAAGTATGTGTGTATATATATATATATATATATATATATATATATATATATA
>JAHWXV010135492.1:0-10029 GCA_024586415.1 Phrixothrix hirtus | reverse complement strand
AACTCATGAACTCGTTAAATCAGGAGATGTCCATAATTTCAACACTCGTTCAACAGATGTATTAAGGCTTCCTAAATACAACCTAACAAAAACACAAAAAGTCCTATTTATACAGGTATTACGATTTTTAACAAACTACCTGCAAATATTAAAAATTTGAACAGTAAAAGAAAATTTAAAAAAGCATTAAAAAGTTTTTAAAACTACATTCGTACTGCACACTTGATCTATATTTTAATGAAAACTAATGTTTATATTTAATTCTTTCATGTTTTCACCCAGAACACATGCATTTTTTTCCCCTACATTCCCATGTGGATATACCTTCAAGTTCAAAATTACTGCACAAGTACGTTATAGGTTAATTCACATATCTACGATCCTGGAAAAAAAATTTTTGTATTTTTTATTTTCTTTTTTTCTTTCTGTTTTATAACAAGATTAGTTCTTTTATTTTTGTTCTTAATATGTATGCATTTCATTCTTTTTCTACTTTTTTTCTGTTCAATTTATCACATTATATGAATTGTAATACCTGAACTTGTAAAGGATTGGGAATTAAATTAAATTAAGGATGTATAGTCGGCCAGTTATTTTTATTAAACACAGTATATCAAGTTAGAGAGCAAGGATGGGCTCAAACCTTTAATTGCAAATATTTCGAAAACTATGTAATTTAGACATACGCTTTAGGGGCGTTCTTTGCCGTGTATATCAGGGAGTTAGGGTAATGCCTCTCATATCCCGAACCCTGTATAATGTAACAATACTAGTTAATTGTTTAGGTCTTTATTTATTTTTACCAAATTATAGCTTTCTATTTACACGTAGTCACTAAAGTATCTATTTAACAGTACTCTAATAACAAACATTTATATTTTTTTAAAAGAGCTATTTAACAAGAGAAGATTCTAGTTGAAACTAAACTAAGGGAATTTAATCTACTATTTAAATAGAAACGAGAAATTCCAGAAAATTAAGGAATGCTAAAGTATAATATCAATCACAATGCTGATGTAATAAATTGATACGCCATGACTCATTGCTGACCTTGAATTTATTTAGATAGATGTCGGTTACAGTAACAGGTCATTCGTTGTTACATCATTTATTTCAGTTCTAAGAAACCTTCTACAGTGTTCCATTAAATGTTCTAGAACGTTCTATGGAATTATTATTGTTTCTAATTGTCTGTAGTAAACAAGATATCGTAATTATAATTATTTTTAATATGAAGGTTATGATTATGACATAAGATGTCTCGGTCCTAATTGAGATTAGAGTGTAGCGTGTGAAAGATGTACTTTTAATCGAATTATTTACTTACACTCCGAAGTCGTACAAAATTTGATGACTTTTCTTCGCCTTGAAAAACCATTGCGTTGATTAGCTATTAGCACCAAAATCATATCTATCAATACATTTTTAATATGATAATGATATCATACAATGTGTTCCGTATGGTAATGATCAAACTTTGGGAACATAACATAGATTTGATTCTATGACTAAAGAACAAAAAAGTGGTAGGTCGATCTCTACTCGTTCCGAAATTACATGATTATAAAGTTATAAATAGATTTAAGTTCGTAAATTAAATAAAAAATTATTTTATTTCATTAAGTTGCATTTTGAAAATCAAGCTCAAAATGCTACACCAACTTCATCAAAATAAACGGTATTCAAAGAAAATTATTTTAAAATATAAAGTGTGAATATCAAGTTTAATTTTAGTTTTAAGTGAATTAGTATGTTATTGTGTATAAGTAATTATTTATAATGCCTTACCGATTTTATTTCTAGGAATATGCGGATATGCATTTCATTTATGGTTATTGCAAAAGAAATGCATGTGGGGAAGTTAGGCAGTTAGGGAATATGGACATTAATTTCTAAATAGACGAATATCTCATTACGGAACATTTCGAAAATACACAAACAGTTTCGCAAATGCGGTTGACGTGATTATCTTTTCGACAGATGGGTAAATTTGCTAGCAGATTTAAATGAATAAGTTGTAAATGCTGTTACTAGGGTTCCAATTATCAGTGTACGTCGAATTAATAAGGCCTACATCCATGTCATCATTAGAAGGTGCAATGCTTGCTCTAGGAACACCACAGTCGTCGTCTGGTTTATTCTGCCTTGATCATAAGAAAATCTCGGCTAAACCTTCATTCCTGCAGAACAGAGTTTTGGACAGACGAAGTTTTATTTATTAGATGGGTTATCATGGATCTGAGAAATCCGCATAGGTGGGAAGAATAAAATCCAAAAGTAAAACGTACATCTAACTTTATATCCACTTTTCTACCGACTCAGGTCGGCGGCTACTAAGATAATGCAGCTTAGCTGGCTCAGTAGCACGCGGTAGAGTAAGGGTGAACATTATGTAAGTCGTTTAAAGTTTCACACTACAAAACTTCGAACGATTCGGTAATATACGTAAAAAATTTAGTAACAATATCCAACAACAATTTTGGGCGCCGCGCTTTTATAACGATCTACTTTAAAATATCAACCTTCCTTTGGTAAATTTAATATTAAATCGGAGACCTGTAAAAGAAGATTTGCTGGACTAACAAAAATTAAAATTAAAATTTTTTTTATTTATAACAGTTGCTGCTGCTAAGGACAAATCTATGAATTATTTAAATGAACTTGTTTTTAGTAAATAAATTACGTAAGTGCAATTAATGTAACTGATTAGGGCTATTCAATTTATTATTTAAAATTAAATTAACTTAGAGCTTACAGAATTTCTAAATAACACTGGCAATGAGTACACTATTCAGTTGAAAAACATGCAGCCCGCTACATTTGTCCTCTATCTATTTAACATAATGTAACCTGTAACCGCCGATTCTTCAAATCGGCAAGTAAATGATAAATTCCGTTATTTAACTTTCGTCGATCTCCACTCCCTCCCTAAATTATTCCGGCTGAGGGAAATCAACCGATCACGTAGAACTACAAGACAAGTCCGTTAAGACTAGTTTTTAATAATTTTTAATATTAAGGGTCATTACGCCCAACTTCTTCAGTTTATTTTAGATTAGTTTAATTTTTAATAATACAAGGGCCGCTTGATTTAGAAATAGAACATTACTGTCCCCGTTATTTACAATTAGGAAGAACATGTAATTTATTAATTGTATGTTCTGCGTTTTAATTTTTATTATATCCAATTTTTAAAAACAGATCTTATTTTATTACATGTAGACCCATCGTGCTAACTTATACTTTCTTTCAGGAACTAGTTACAATTTTTAGCAACTAATTAGTTTAGGTAATCCGTCGTAATTCTACCTAATCGAGGATGAAACCCAGAGGAGTGCACAGAAAGAACTAAGTTACTGTAAGTATGTATTAACGTAATCCTAGATATAAAGAAATTGGAGATCGGTTTCTTGGTCTTCCGGTCTTTATAATAACAGAATCTTTAACTATCAATTGTCCGGTATTTATTGATAAAGACAAAGTGGCGTCCTTATCCACGACTATCTCACCCATCTTCACTATTTTTTATTGACTTTTGAACACCTACACAAAATAAAATAAGGGGCATCCCTATATTTATAGAAGAGGAATCCGTCCTACATGAATTAAAACACATAGGACTCCCGATAATATTGACACGCAGAATACGTAAGGGAGTCGAAAAAATCCCGATGCAACTTATCTAATTTGAACTTCAGAAGGCAGAAGAAGGCAAGGAAATATATGACTTAAAATCACTGTTTAATCTAGTGATCGCGATCGAATCGTCGCGTTCTAAAAAACAATCAATTCAGTGTCACTGCTACCAAAAGCACGGTCACACGCAACGAAAGTATAGTGCGGCACCAGCATGTGTAAAGTGCGGACAAGGTCATCAAAGCGCGGAGTGCGAGAAACCGCTAAAACACACCCGCAGAGTGCGCAAATTACGGGGCCGGGCACGTTGCTAACTACAGAGGGTGTCCGAAATTTTCAAAACTGCGAGCACCAGCAGCACACAGAGTTGCCGCGAAACCTAGCAGATCCGCCACCTCGGAAACCCGTCCTGGTGTTTCCTGCGCCAGCGTGACAAAAAATTAGGCCTCTGTCGGAGAAGAGAGCCGTGTCGCTGTAATAAAAATTGAAAATTTGTTCAAAGTAAGGCAAATTATAATCAATAAAACCAAGCACACTGTCACCTTCGCCGAAGGAATGGAAAGCATAGTCGCCAGTCTGCCTGAGATTCTTGCAATCTTAGGGTACTAAAACAAAGCTCCCACTCTGGGGAAGCCTTAATATGGTAAACCAACATCGCAAGCCATAGCTCAACTTCGATGGAGGTAAAGAATACACTTCCAGGAAGTACATTAAAAAATGATAGAAATGAGAAAGGAACGTCTTCCGAGTCTAGAGCACTATCCCTTCTGTAAGTGTCTATTGTTTATTTCTTGTTTACTCTGCACCTGGTAAAGAAGAGTTACCTTTCATTTGCCCGTACCACCAGACAATTGCTACCGTCGCCAAACGAGTCAGTTTATTTTTTTTTGTTTAAAAATAACGTAAAATTAGATAAAGGACACTGCCGTCCGTTTTGCATATTTATGAAATAAATGAATTACCGACTTTAAATTAATTGATTGGACATTTTACGTTTGTATTCTTAATTGTTAAAAAGCAAATTATTAATATCAAATTTACTGTTGTCCTTTAATAAGTTAGTTCTATAATTATTATCATATTTACTGGATGCCCACAAGATCTTTTGCCTATGCATGTTTTGAATATTATGGACTGTCGTTGGCGAAATTGGGATTCGTTTATTATTTGTTACCATCAAACAATTACTTCCAGCTGTAGATACAAACTGGATTTTGCTAAATAAACACTTGCGAATCTCGATTGCGCTGGCCATTGTTTCCTTTGTTCCTAGATTTTAAGCCATGTTTAATTTCTTATATGATTATTGACTTTGTGTTTATAATGTGTGTCATTTCGTATAAAGTGAATTATATAAAGGTGTTCTTGTGCTACATTTTGGTTATTATTTCACTAACATAAATCTTACTTGTTATTGTATTTATACAGTGTGCGTACAATAAGTTAGAGAGCACTTCAGTAATTTTCAGCAAGAAAAGCCATAAAGCATTTATTACTAAGTAAATATAACACTTTCTGAAAGTCTAAAGTTCAGTTAGCTTAATTCTTAAAGATATACAGGGTGGTCAGTTCTGAGAACCTGCACTTGTTTATTTCATTTAAGGCAAACTACACTCTAAATTTTGAAAATAAAGTAAAATAATGACATTTAAAGCTTTTGTAAACATTTTTCATCGACTCTTATATACAGGAACCCTCATAAAGGACGAGCACCTTTAGTTTAGTATATCTTCTCTATCAGCGTTTGTTCTCGTATCTGCAGTACCATTAGAGTGTCTGTCGCCACTTTTAAAATAGGTCACTAACATCATGATATAAAGGGTGTTTCGCATCACTACCTGATAGCAGTTTAGACTTGAAAACAGTGGCGCCCACCTTTTACTGATTTTGTCTTGATTCTGCAGTGTTTAGCATCGCAAGTATCGACAGAACACGCTTCGCTCCACTGTAGAATTGCAGGCCGTGATTAAACACTAGTGATTATTATTTATCACATGCGTTGCCGTCACTTTAGCCTGTGACAACTTTAAAAACAAGAAACAATATTATTAGTTATGTCATTAGACTAATTACAGTTAAATTACGTTTTAGCCATTATTTGTTGCTTTCGTTATCATTCCAAGCCCTCACCCCCTTTATTATAATGAACTATGAAGGGTAAGCCAGGAAAAAATTAGGTGAACGCATTTGAAGACATACACTTGATATCGGGAAATATAAAAATTTAAATTATAATACATCAATTTTATTTAATGAATCATAAAGTAATTTTTCATGTACAGGGTGAGGGAAATTCGATGTATCAGCTTTGCTAGATTAAAAAGAAAACGATAGAAAACATCTGAAAAGAAGTTCTTAAATGGGATTGGGTAAGGTCCATTTTAAGCCAACTTTGCATATTTTTTCATGTTTTTAAACTGAGGCAATGACGTCATCGACTTTTTCCCCTGAAATATACCTATATTTTGACATATTTGAAAACAGCTGATTTTTCGAAACAAATTTTGTTAATAAAAAAATTTTCAATCTTTTCCGTTAAAAAATTATAAGCAAATTTGTAAAAAAAGGTATTATCTAAAATTCGCAGTTGTCGTGATTTAAACATGTTACCTTTGGAAAAAAATAGAGAAATTGTATCTGTCAATAATTAAGCTAATGGTTGACAAATATCGTTTCAGTTTTGTTTTGCTTTTAAAATGTTTACGCATAACACAAAAGTGGGCATGTTATTAATTTATGAGGAATCTCAAAGGAACCCTAAAAGAGCAGTTCAGTTATATGCCCAGAGATACCCTGAACTTGTTATTCCAAGCTTAAAAATATTTGCAAGATTGGAATGAAATTTACGTGTAAATAACGAAGTATTTTCTTCTCGAAAAGGAAAAAAAATATTGTTAAAAGGGCAAATTCTGATAATACTGTTGCCCATGTTTTGCAGTATTTTGAAGACCGTCCAAGGAATTCGATTCGGCAAGCCTGTCGTAAGTTAAATTTAAGATACAGTTCGGTACGAAAATTTTTGAAAGAAACTAGTTATCACGATTTTATAAACTTCACAACTTAGAACACTTGTCAGATCAACATAAACAGCAAGGAACTAATTATGTTGCCCAATTGATGGAAAACCTAGAGATCAATGACAATCGAATTTTTTATCATGTGTTGTGGACGGACGAAAGCCGTTTTGTTAGTAACGGTAAGCTTAATAAAAAAAAACGAACATTTTTGGACTACTGAAAATCCACATTTTGTCAGTCCAATTGAAAATCAAGAACACTTCGGAATTAATGTTTGGTGTGGTATTATTAGTAGGCATTTGATTGGTCCACCTTTTTACGAAGGAGTTTTACATAGTGAACGATTTTTGCAATTTCTTCAAGAACAGCTTGCTGTGATACTCGAAAATGTGCTATTACGGTTACGATCAAACGTGCATTTCCAGCATGACGGAGCTTCACCCCATAAAGCAAGAATTGTCCAACAATATTTAAAAGAAACTTATGGAGAAAATCGGATAGGCATAAATTGATCGATACAGTGGGTGCCTAAATCACTAGACTGCTTCTTGTGGGGAACTTTGAAAAATAAAGTTTACAAAACACTACCTGTTAACTTGGAACATTTAAAAGAAAAAATTAGAAACGCTTGCGACAAACTATCTGGAGAAATGTTACGCAAGGCTTCAGTGAGAGAAGTAAGGAGGAGATTGGATGTGCCAAGAAGTAGGAGATGTTAACATTGAAAATTTGTTGTAGTAATTGCCTACATACTTTGTTTCTTTCTGTGTTTCTTAATGTTAAATTAATAATTAATACTGATTAATAATGTTTAATTATTGACGGATGCAACTTTGTTATTTTTTCCAAAGGTAACTTGTTTAAATCATGACAACTGGGAATTTTAGATAATACCTTTTTTTACAAATTTGGTTGTAATTTTATAACGGAAAAAGGTAGAAAATTTTTTTATTAACAAAATTTGTTTAGGAAAATCAGCTCTTTTTAAATGTACCAAAATATAGGTATATTTCAGGGAAAAAAAATTGATGGCGTCATTGGCTCAGTTTAAAAGCATGAAAAAATATGCAAATTTGGCTTAAAATGGACCTTACTAAATCCCATTTAAGAACCTCTTTCAGATGTTTTCTATCGTTTTTCTTTTGCTTCTAAAATAGAGTTGAGGCATCGAGTTTCGCTCACCCTGTACTGTTTTATTAGTTACATACTTTTATTATTCGACACATAACTATAACATTTTACGACCCCAATTCCTAAAATGTGGCTGAAAATGAAGGAAAAATTTATTTAATTTACTTTTTCTAAGATCAAAGTACTAAATAGTTAAATATTTGATGTAATAACCTGAAAGCTAGCTTTTGTGTTATCAGTGTATTAATAATCGAAGTAAATCAATTTCAAAGAGACAAACTTTGAAGTAAGATTTTAACATAAAAACATTGGAATTGGTAAAAAGTAGCGGGGTGCTTAATAATGATTATAAATTACGCGTCAACTAAAGTACAAGGTTTAATTGTGAAATCGATTGAAACGCAATCTCAGGCAACTAATTAAAAATTAACTAACCAGAATAAAAAGCAATTTTGCTTCAATAATCTTTAATGTTGAACTGGATTAAATGATATTAAACTTTGCGCATTACCTATTTTATTAATAATAATTATTTTAAAGGGCTACTGAGACATGTACTAAGAAGTAAGGTATTCGTTTCGGTATTAATTCTGATTTTAAATCGAGAAGCATGCAAACTTACGAAGTACCTACCAAAAACTCGACAGAAAACTTATTTGTTTTTTATTTTATAGAAGAAGATAGATATCACTTGACTTATTCGAGGACTTTTACAAAATTAATCAAATTTTGTAATTACCATGGTTGTCGTGTTTTCGCTTTAAATGTATGTGATTCGAAATTGCAATAAAAACGTATTAATATTTAAATACTGAGGATTTCTTGTGGTTTTTGGGTCATTCTAAAACAGTTAATAAAGTAAGAAATGCTTTTAATTTATATTGCCTAGATAGTTATTTTCACATGTTATGGAATTTCTTAATTTTGATCTTTAGCTTTGACGGCGAATAGAAAAAATTTAATAAAGCGAATTAGATGAAACAAAAATTGTTCGATAGCTAATTTGATTCTATATTAAATATAAAAGTTTCAAACTTATAATGGTTTTACTTTTGCTGTATCAAATAATGTCAAATTTTACTGACTTTGAGTGTTGTTTTACAAAAGCACTACTTTATAAATTAATTATTAAAAAATACATCTCTAAAGGTAATATATTTGCCCTTTAGTAAACAACATTCCTAATACATAAAAATAACAATATCTGAAATTACCAATTTTTCCATCTTTGGTGAATAAATAATGAACAAATGAATATCACATCCTGTAAGGTTTTAAAATTTTTCTAATTGATAAAGAGTATTTAGAAAAATTTAAATTGTTTTGTCAATTTAATTTTTTATTATTATTTAAGCATACTAATAAAATATTAATTTCACATAATAACCTAAATTTTCCTAAGAGTTCTTGTCTAATAGGGGATGGAAAATTGTAAAAAGTTAATAGACCGCGAGAATCAGTTCATTGTTTTGTAAAAATGTAGCTATTTAACAATTCCACTTACTGTTATTCTCTAAACTGTTAGAAATGTTGTAAAATAAAAGTATTCCAAGTAGTAATAAACGATAACCAAAATCAACGCAATTTACCACATTATTTAATTCAACAAAAACTTGAGGGATTATACATTCTAGACTTTTGCGTAATAGAGAATTAAATTTGATATTAAACAGTTTTTTCTATTCGCTGTTGAACTCAAGAGGTCAAAACTAAAAATACGATTGTAGAATGGAAGCAAACTTTGTCGTATGAGCGAGATTGGTAAAGAAAATTTCCCTTCATGATGCATACAAAATCTCTTCTATTACATAGCAAAGGGGTTAACAAATTGTTTACTTAGCTTCTTCAATTCGCTATTAAGTTGTCGAAATTATAAATAGCTATAAATTGGATTCAATTCATAGGACTTACTTGGAAGCTGTCAGTTTTGACTTTGTGTTTCAGAGTAACTCATTTTTGTATATTTTTTTTAGCATTTTTCATAAAAATAACGTGTGATAATGGCAACGGATATCCCCGAAATTACAAATAAGGTCATAATTTTACTTATACTGAAATTGGTCATTAAAAATGAAAAAGAATATGACATTTACGAATTGATTGCTTTACTACTTTTTTGCACGTTTCAGCAAAAGTGTGGAAGGAACAAACGTTCCTGTACAGAAAGTAAATAAAGCACAGGAAAGTATATTATTGCGTAGTCGTGCCTTATTTAATTGATTTACTATCAATGTTGGGCCAAACG
>JAHWXV010135488.1:0-14183 GCA_024586415.1 Phrixothrix hirtus | reverse complement strand
TCGGCAAGCTCCTACCTTACGACTCAGGTGAAGGGGGGCGGGGCTTCAGGTGGCCGGAAGAAAAGTGGAGGGGGGCGTCCATATCGCCGCCCTGACTACTATTAGCCTTTAAAATTTAAATTTTAATGCAATTTATATCAAGGTTTAAAAATTAGTTTTCAGTAGGCATAGCGATTATATCGAAGCAGTTCTTTAAAATGTTTCTTCATTTTTAATAAAAGGTAATGAAGTTTTATGTTACAATAAAGTTGTTGATTTTGAACTACCATCCTGTACCTAAGATTGTTATTAAATTGTAAATAACTTCTTTATATGACATTTTTTCGGAAATGTCTAAAATAACGGCATTGGTCTCTTGAATAATTTGCACACGTTTCAACTTTTGAACAACCTCTACATTAGATTTTATTTTTCAAAATTCCGTTGTCATAAGCAAAATTTATTGCGTTTATTTGCGTCTTTATTGCGTAGAATAAAAAATGAAATTGTTTTTCGCAGTAATCCAGAGACATATTAATAAATAAGTACTAGACGAATTATGTACATTCTATTATAATAATCCAAAAGAGTGTTTAAATATTTTTCTCTTTATCTATATTCCCTAATATTAGGATTATTTATCGACACTTATTTAATTAAATAATTATTTTACAGTACACTAACAACAAATCTTTATATTTCTATTTATGTATAACGGTAACTAACAGGACAAGCTTCTAATTAAAACTAAAACTGACCTTTTATTTATATAGAGAGAATAAATTCCAGAACAGTAAGGAAGAACTCTAGAATAAAATAAGTCATTATAATAATATAATAAATTCCATAAATTCCTGACCTTGAATTTAATTGACAGATATAGGTTTACCGCAATGAGTCATTTGTGATTCCATCATCTATCTTAATTATAAGGAACCTTTTGAATTGTTCCAGAATGTTCCATTGAGCTTTTATTGTTTATAATTTTGTCACCTGCCCCCTCCATCAAACTGTTGCATAACAGTGGCCTTGAAATTTGCACTTGATGATCCTATCTTTGTTTGCGCATGTTGTAGTCTACACTGCGATCCATACTTGCAGCCCCATTTCTTGATAAAATGGCAGATTTCCTAGTTGGTGAAGTCTCTTTTGGATTCCAACTACACACCAGGATCTTGACAACAGTGTCTCGAAACACTACTTTTAACATGTTACGTACCATGCACCAATTAAGCTGCTCTAGGTCACAGAAGACCTTTGGTACGGTTAACTTTCTATCGGCATTGGCACGAGTTTGTCTCCTTAGACCCCATAATGCCTTCCACAAGTCTTCATAACGTGGCTTTTGATGGGAAAATTCTTTCCTAACAAGCTAGTAAGCACTTCGCATAACTTAGTGGCGACGGCGTACTAGGTAACATGCCATTCCAATTTCTGGCCCTTGTTGCAGTATTTTCTCTACGCCACCATACCTATTTTTAAACTCTAGTGCGATGCTACGGCACGTTTGGACATCTTTAGCGACGAAACCAGCCAACGGGCACTCTTCTGGTACATCAAAAAAATTTCTTTAGTCCTCAGTAGTAACCCCAAATTTAGCTTTCTGTTTTCCTGAAAAGGTAGACATAAATTCTCTAAACGCTTGTTCACTGCTTTTAACTCCTAATTCTTCTAATTCAATATGATTTGCCCTTTGATAACATTCTTGATGTTCCGGTTCTGCATTGCTCCCAGCGTACGGAGCTAATCGATTAATGTCAACCACTTTGGGGTTTCCTCCAGAAAATTTCATAATTCGGTAGATTGCATCGTAGGTCCTCTTTATCAGTTTATACGGACCCTCCCAAGATCTTTACATTTGGAAGATAGGCTCATTGTTAAGACTGGTACAACTAGAATTGATCGTTGGGTTGAAATCTTACTATTTTGGAACTTACATCATATTGGAATTTCATTTGCTTACTATAAATCTAGATATTATTGCGAACTCTCTCAGGAATGGAATTTAGTTTCACTCATTGACTTGCACCATACGTATTTTCAGCAACCACCTGCTCTCCAGGCTTACTACCAAACTCCAAATCACACAGTAGTCTAACTTCGCTCCGAAACAACACTCTAGTTGAGGTCTCTCGTGTCGTTCTGTGTACAGCTAACCGATATGCCTTCAGGAACAGATATAAGTATTAGTCCCAATTTCTTTTATGGTCTGAGACAACTTTTAACTAATATTTCCCCATTGTTCGATTGGTGCAGTTCACCGTTCCATCTTACTGTCGATGAAGTGCAATTGTTCTGGTTTTGCGTATCTTCAACAGCGGGCAGAGACTTTGGAACAAGGCTGATTCAAAATGTCTTCCTTGATCTGAATATAATCGTAAGGGAATTCCGAAACCACTAAACAGTTCTTTCACAAAAGTCTTAGTCACTGTAACTGTTAATTTACTAAAATAGTCTATTGCAACTGGATGTATTTGTTTACTGCTTTGATTTCTAGAAATGGGCCAGCTATATAGATGCTTACCGTTTCAAATGTGCTACCCAAATTACATTGCCGCATCGGTGCTTTTCGTCTCCCCAATGCCATACCCCCAGAGCCGCATATTACACATCTTGGGCACTACTCCTTAAAATTACCCTTCCAGTTCATCCAATAAAATCTTTCACAGGCCTTTTCCAGCGATTTATTTACTACCATTTGCTCTCCAGGTGGACCATCATGCAGTTGTCTCAAAACCTCCGCTACTCTGTTTTTCGGAACAACCAACTGCATTAGGTTTTTACTTCCACCATCATTTTCCAGGGCTCCCTTCAAAAGGCCGTCCTAAACTTGCAAGGAGTCCCATTGCACTAATACGCCTTAAAAACGGAAATAAAGGAGACCACCTCCTTGCAATCTGGTCGTCGGCCATGATTTTTCCATTTTACTAGCAACCTTAGTTCTAGATCGCTTTCTTGGTTTTGATTGACATTATTCGATTTCCAGTTATCGTTTCTTACGGTAGTACGATTGCCAAGAGGTTATTGAACCTTCGACTTCAACCGAGAGTAATGCATGCAATCGTCTCTGCAAGGTCGTCTTGGTAAGGCGTTATCATTTCTATGATTCCTTCCAGTACGACATTCAACTTCAAGGTCATACCCTTGCAGCCGTTCAATCCATTTGTTTTTGGCCTTCTGGATTATTAAGCTATAGGAGCCATTTCAATCATGAGCTGTTAGTACTAAATAAGAAATTTCGTCCGCAAAGATATCTGTAAAAGTGATCAACATAACTCAATAGTTCGTCTCAGTTTGGACACATCCAATTACGTGTCGGTCATGGATTTGCGATAACACTGCACCGATGCCGACATGGCTAACATCGCTGTCAAAGGCAAATCTTTTCTCCATTTCATGATAACTGAATATGAGTGCTATTACTATAGTTTGTTTAAGTGTTTGGGATAACTGTTAGCAGCTGTTGCGGCAATAACATGGTTGGTCTTCTTTAGTGAGACTTGTAAGTGGATTTGCGAAGTCTCCAAATGTACGTAGAAATTGACGGTAGTAAGTGCATAACCCCAAGGAGTTTCATTATTCATGTTTATCTTTTGGTTGTGGTAATTCTTGTGTGGACTGAGTTTTCCCTGGGTCAGCTGCCACACCTTTCAGAGACCATATGACCTAATTATTTCACATTGGTTTGAAACAAGTTACAATTTTTCGGACTAAGTCGTAGATGTGCACTTCGTAGTCTTTGAAACGCCTCTTCGAGATTATTCAGGTGTTGATCGAAGGTTTTTTCAATAATTATGATATCTTCAAAGTATTCTAGACATTTTTAGCGACGAAATACCCTCAAAATGAATTACATTGGCCTTTCAAGCGTCGCTAGTGCATTGCACAAGACAAAAGGCATCACGGCGAACTATCAGGCACCAGATCCAATGGATAATGTTGTCCTTTCACGATGTTCCTTGGTTGTTGAGGTATTGGTTAGACAGCCGGTATTTATTTTGTAAGGCTCATTTATTCTCCCTTTCAAACCGTCACCCGGCAAATATGTCTGTATATCGTTGGATCAATTGTCTGGTTTTATTCTTTTGCTCATGGGATAAACTATTATCCAAGAATTCGAGTATCGCGTGCAGTTTAGATAAATCATTTACGAGCAAACTCTTCTCACTGGTTCTGTACAACGTACTAGATATGAAATATGTGTGCATTTTCCTAATTTAGTACCTGCCTTTAGAGTCATTTGGAAGGCATTGGTAATCATCTAGCGAACGGGTGCTGTTTCCTTGTCCTCGATCAATACTCTTCTAGCTAGAATACCTCTACCAATATTTATGTTGCTTGTTCCTAGGATTCTTACGCATCCTATTCGGAAGTCTCCACAGTGTTGCCCCATAACTGTTGTTTCGCTGCTTCAGGGTAATATCACTTCTTCTGCTAGGGTTATTTTTATTGCTTGGCCATCTCGTTGATTAAAGGGTATCTCTTCTTCATCAACTCGTAGGATGTGATTCTTCACGTCTAAGGCGAACTCAAACTCAGATATTATATCCATATCCCAGTATAACAACTTCTTCAATATCAGCTACTAGTTCGCGGTGCGTTTACTACCCACAACCGATCTCAATATCTTTGATAATTTCAGCATGAACGATTGCACAATTTCCTGTAGTAGTACGTAGTATCAGCTGCAAAGGCAGTAGTCTTGCATTCCCAACACGTTACGTTTTATTATTGTCTTTGTTACTCCTGTATCTAGCATCACTTGGAAATTCCTTGTTGTGGTCGTTCCATAAATGTAAAGACTACCTAGTTTATGTTTTAACGGTGTCACTTGGATGGTAACTTGCGGTGTAAGGCTAGCAGAGGTCGATATTCGTCCCTTCCCGTCGATCCTTCTAGTTTCGCTGGTGCTTTGTTATCGGCGGGACTGCTAATGACGCCTTGACAGTTTTTCTGTATATGTCACCATTTACTGCACTTTTAGCATCATAATTAATGTCCTGTGGATCATTTTGGCTATAATTATCCTTAGCACTGTTTTTTCTAAACTATCAGCACCAGCTTCAGCTTCCTCAATGACTCGCACACGAACATGTCACTTCGATGCTTATTTGACAGCTTCAAATTGCAGTGCGTGAGAGAATGCACTACAAAGGTCACGTAGACGAGATAATCCAAGTGCCTGTTGTGTATCCGAAACGCGAAGACCGTCTAAAAATGTTTGCACCCCAATTTGTTCAATAAAGCATTCTAAGGGTTTGGGTATGCTAATCTTACTATCCGCGTAATTTCAGTTTCGAATTTCTTGTAATTTAATTTGATTGGATTCCATTTTATCCAGCATCTTTTGCAAAATTTCCATCAACGACTCTATTATTTGTGCGCTTCTTTTTGTTGGCATATAGCACTAGCCTTTAATTAATAATAGTTTGTGAGTTCACAAGCTTAATAATAAAGTCGACACTTGACACCAATATAACGAAAGTAATTAATTGTTTAAAAAGAATTACTTATATTAATTAATATTGGGATTATTTATATAAATATTTCTTTCACAATACACTAACAACAAACGATTATATTTCAATTTTTGTATATAAGTAACAATACAAGATTCTGATTAAAAATACAACTAAGGGTATTTGATTTAGTATTTATATAGAAAGGATAAATTTCAGAATAGTAAGGAAGAAATCTAGAATAAAATACCATAGTAATGATACAATATATTGCAATGCAATAACTCAATGCTAACTTTCAAGTTAGTTGACAGATGTCTGTTTCTGCAGTGAGTCATTTGTGATTACACCATCAATCTTAATTATAAGGAACCTTCTGGATTGTTCTAGAATGTTCCATTCAGTTTTCATTTTTTCTAATTTAGTTATAATATCTTGCAACTTATTTCGTTAAAAACCAAATTAATGCTTTGCGAAGACATTTCAAAAACGGTAGGAAATACAAAATAGTTAAATAAGGAAAGTAATGGAGAATTTTAGCTTATCTCTTTGGCACTGTCAGATTTGATATAAGTTTTATAATTGTTGAAAGAACTTTGAAGTCCAAAATGGTACACTTTCAAAAATTTCCTGTATCTACTTACTCTTAAAAATCACATTGATTTAATGAATACATTCTAGAACACTTTAGAACTGTCATTTGCTAACGTCAAAATATTCCTATTATCATCACTGTTTTCGAGAAAATAAGGTTTTTTCTTCTTTATAATGCCCAAAATAGTTTTTTTTTAAAAATGATAAAAATTAGAATGTAGGATTTACAATACATAGTCCTACAGACTAAATTTGCTAAAATATAACATTTTTGATTTTAAATAGGTTTTATTAAACGTATTATATATCATATGCAAGGCAGTAGGGGGTCAATAATATTATAATGGCGAGGAAATGAAATTTATTCAAATCTTACAAAACTAAAGAAAGCTATATATATATATATATATATATATATATGGTAATTTACAAAACATTTCTCAGAATTGCACTTTATACATCTATATTTTGTACACTTGTCGCATTTACCATATCTACATTGCTTCTCTAGCTTATCTGCCGGATGTCCTATATTATCTAAATATATTTCTTCAGGTACATGTTATAAGATTTTCGTCGAATTCCACGACGCGTTGAAAAATCAGCTTCTGTAAGTAGACATTCTACAACCCTTCGGTAAAATTCCAAAAGAGGTATTGCTTCAACATTGCGATACAAAAGTCACATGTTTGCCATTCAAGCAAAATCGGAAAATTGGTCAATACCATCTCTTGGATCGAATTCAAATTCGATACAATCCTCTAAGGTAATCAAATAAATCAACACCTTCCATGTCCTTATTGTACAATTGAACGATGTTTGGCTGCGGTACATATATTATTTTCCTATGTTTTCTAGGGTATCTCTTACAAATGCCCTCTGTAAATATCTCCGGAACAGAAATGTTACTTGCCATTGTAAGGATATTATTATCGTGGCACTGAAGAAGTGCAATTTCATTTTGTTCACCATACAAAGCTGAATGTGATCCTCGATCTTCTTTTTCTATATCTGGTAGTAGTGTACGTTATATTCTATCTTTCCTAACTGTATCGATACAGTTGATTCTATTATTTTTTAGGGGAGTTTGTAAAGGAAGCGACGTAAAATAATTATCTATATATATATGGTTAACGACGATGGGCAAAAAACTATTACAAAGATTTTCTATCACTGAACTTCCTAATGTTTAAGCTCCAGAACCATTTTGTAAGATAACCCTTATATTTTGAAACGTGCCAAAATTCAAACCCATCACGTATCTGCTTTCCTTCAGTGAATTGTTTCATTGTGTGATGACTGTAGTAGGGTTGCATTGCCTCATCTGCAGAATAATTCCCTTCTAATGGGTGAATATAGTCTGAAAACCATTATCCAAATAATTCATCAAGGGCTCAACCTTGTAGACTTTGTTGGATGCGTTCTAAAAGGTATTATCGTTAAAATGCAAAAATCTATTAATTTGTTCAAATCTATTACTACTAAATGCATTGCTAACTAAGTATGAATCAATACCATTTCTGCATTCCCAGTACGTTCTCCTACTAGGTAATGGGTGGTATGCAGAGAGAAGTAAAATACCTTCAAAATATCTTCAACAGATGATCTAAAAGGTTTAGAGTTTTGTGATGCACGTCTTACGGTTTCTCTCAAACGTGATCCATAAATTGTTCATCAGAAGACAATTTGAAAACTGAAATTGATTTTATCTTCTTCTGTTTCTATTCATTTATAGTAGTAGGTATATCTTTCATATTATCGTTCGTTGGAAATTTTTCTTTCCATTTGCGTGCGGTCTTCTTAAATTTGCATTTTGAACGAGAAACGTTTAAAGTATTGCGATTGTTTTCCATAACAATTAACACTTTTTTTTCTTGTATTTGGCTCTTCTTCCGTTATCAAATTTATTTCACTCTTTTCAGTTTATTTACTTTTTCTTGTAATTGTTTGAATATCCATCTCTTCGGAAAATATACCCCATCCAATACTGTCAAAGTTATATTTTAGTTGATCTTCATCATCACTTTTTGCATCATCTATATCTGAATTGTTCTAATCATTTGGGTAATGCAAAGTGAATTGAAGTTCATCACATTTATCTATTTCTTTAACCAAATCGCCGCTATCGTTTATTTCCTGAACAATTATCAGTAGTTCTTCAGTATCTCAAGCATCACAGGGATTACATATTCCTTTGGATGCTATCTGAACTAAAACAAAAATACCTTTATTTACCGATAAAGAATAATATGATAACAATTACCACTGCCTAGCGTATTATAAATCATACGCTCACTTCACTGGGCTGTGGTTTAATTGCCTTTAGAACCTCTGGAGAACCAATAACTTATAAAGCACAATATTCTTAGGAAATTGTCTTGTATATAAAGAGATGCACCTTACTTACGTACAAAATGAAAATGTAAAATTTCAAGACGTATTACAGAAAAACTACTACGTCAATATATTTTTTTAACTTTGTCATGAACAGTGATCATTGCACTTTGAATTATGATATATACAACGCTTTATAAATAGCACTGTTATGCGTATTACATAAAATACGGTGAGTATGAATGGGTTAAGAAAACCATTCCATTTTTTATAGTATTTGATAGTACTTAGGTAGTCATCATCTTTCATAGTATTTCGCAAGAGAAAGGTCAAGCTGTATTAATTTATTTGACAATTGAATTAAATAGCGTCTTCAGAAAGAGTCAGTTAATAAAATAAAATGCGCTTTACCTGAAGAGAAATCATGGTCTGCGTAATCAAAAAAAAAACAGAGGTAATATAATTCAACCTAAAAAGTTGAGAATCGCTCTTTGTAATATTAATGAAATATAAATCAAAGGAACCGTCAAATTATGAAACTTTGATAGAAAACGGCATAGCTTTGGATCTTGATTAAACGCCGAATTATTCAAAATATACATACTTTTAGAAATAGAGAGGTGTAAAATGAATTTTTAGAAATACACCATTTTGATTTCTTGTGGCTTTCTAAAAAAATATAAAACCCAGGCCAAATTTGAGAGAAAAAAGTACATGTGATATATTAATTTATTTTTTTAATCCACAATATTTTGTTTTTTACGAATATTTAGTTACGATCGTTTACAATAAATTTGCTTCGTCGCAAAATATAATATTACCTAATATGTCTTCAATTAATTTTTAATTGTAAAAAATAAAACTTTAATCAAGCCCTTTTGACCTGTAGATTTCAA
Organism: Phrixothrix hirtus; assembly: GCA_024586415.1. Classification (NCBI taxonomy): domain Eukaryota; kingdom Metazoa; phylum Arthropoda; class Insecta; order Coleoptera; family Phengodidae; genus Phrixothrix; species Phrixothrix hirtus. Next base: position 4,921 of record JAHWXV010135488.1, on the reverse strand, counting down.
AAAGGCGTTACATCCTGGAAGAAAACAAATTTAGCTTTATTTTTGTGAAATGGGCCACACTGGATACATAATCGTATATAACATATATAATTCTTAATATACAGAGCCTATACGTTCGTTAAATTAAGAAGAAGTAGGTTTTTGAAAAAATAAAATGAAAACGCTAGGCCGTATATTTTATGTAAACCAGTATAAGTAAATGCAAGATTGCTTAAAAAAATAATTTTTAACGATAGGTTACCAGGTTAGCTAAAAATTTAATGTAAAATCAGAAAAATGACAAATTTCTTTTTCTTATAAAAATCTAGAATTCAATTACAGCTGTATTTAAAAGTATCAAGTATAGAACTATCTCTAACAGGCGTGGTAGCGTCAATTGAAAGCAAGATACGCAAGACCGTGCTACTTTTTTAAATTTAAGAAAGGTTTGAAATACGTATTTAAGTAATATTTAGCAAATAGATATTTATAGCAGTCCTCACAAACACTATAAAATCCACGTACATTGTACGCAAGGCCAATACATTAAAATATTTAAATCTCTTATACACACTTCTCGAATAACCTCATAAAGATGGAAAACTACGAAAGATCGTGCCACCTTTTTAAATAATCCTGCAAAAGCTTGAAATACAGATTTAAAAGACATTTAACTAATATTATAGCTTGATTTTTAACCTCCAATTTTATTTTTTTTACTTAGTTTTACTTAACTAAACTATATTTAGACATTTAATAAAGAATTTTCTTGAAAATACAAAGAAGTCGAAGTAAACATACATAGAAACAAACCCGAAGGCCGGCTTGCATATAATTAAATTAACATTTAGTATCTGCTTATTAAAAAATAATCATTATTTATTGGTGGTGTATAATTTTCAGAATTTAAATAAATTAACTAGCCCACATCTAGATTACAACTTTTCTTTTAATTAAGAATATGATTTATGGGTATTTATTTATTAAAAAAAAATTATTCAATATTGTTATCAATGAGCCTTAGGTTATAGGCATCCCTAAATTATGCTTTCGCTGTCATCTTTGCGGGAATAATAAATTCGTATAAACTTTATCGTTTTTCATTCAGAAGACTGTTTTCTTACAATGTTAAAATTCAATATTATTTAACATCTACAAAGAATCTAGCCCAAAACATAGGTTTGAAAGTTTACCAAATTTTGGAAGAAAGCAAATTAACCCACACGATTAACTTTGGGAAGAACTGACACACAAAAAATTCATTTCCTATAAATGGATACATTGTAACTGAACTTTGTTGCATCTTTTGGCATTTTTAGAATATTTACTGCCAAATGATGAAATTTTGAGATTGATCAAAAATTTATTAATTAACCATTTGAGGACTGGTGTTTGGTACCAGAAATCACCAATCTAATAATCTTGGGCTATGTTCCTGGTAGACCTTCTGCGTAACCACATTATTGGTTGTGTTGCCTATACTATTTGCTACTTGTGGAAATTTATTTGCATCAAACCTGCGTTCACTTTGCTGTTAGCGCGTATTGTGTAAAGCAGTTAGGTGTAATGTACAATAGGTTATTGTTTTATTGTGTTTTGCTAAATTTTATCGACAATGTCAGGTAAATATTTATTTATTGTTATTCTAACATGTGTATGTGTAATGACAAATGTAATTTAGCTTTCTGCTGTGCATTGATTGTAAGTAATGCACTAATTACTTTGGTGGTTTGGTGCTGTAACCATCAGGATCTTATGCGCTTCTTTTTGGTGTTTTTACAGGAAAATCAGAGTGGTCCTATTTGAAAATTGAAAATATGAATACAAAGGAATATCATGAGTGCCTGCATGATATTCTATTTGATAGTAACTCTGAGGAGGGATGAAATAGAATTGCCCTCGAATGAAAACGAAAACGACAATGACTTCAATATTGAAGAAATGAGTGTAGACTTCGTGGATGGCAACCGTAATAGTACGTTCTGTATAAATGGTGATGATGACTAGGACAGCGAGGACAATTTATCTCTTTATGCTATTCAAGAAAACCGCGATCGTGAAAACTGAACATCAAACGCTTTGAACTGTGACTTGTCAAAGAACTTTTCGGAAAAAGCAGGTCTGAATCTACCATCTGACATTGAGATTCCGGTAGACGTATTCTTACAATTATTTCCTTTGGATCTTATTGAGGATATAGTATTTCAGACCAACCTTTCTATCCAAAAAAGAGGAGGTAGTCATAATGCATTTGTGGCAACAAATTTAGGTGAAATAATGACACTTCTTGGACTCAATTTGTTGATGGGATTAAAAAAACTCCCAAGTTGTAAGAATTACTGGTCATCAAGACCGGACTTCAGAGATGAATACACAAGTTCTGTAATGCATAGAGAACGTTTCTTATGGCTACTTGGTTATCTTCACCTACGATAACGAGAGGCACCCCAAGAAGGGTGAAAGAAGTTTTGATAATCTTTATAAGTTGCATACCATATTCGACAATTTGAGCGAAACATTTTTGATGGCGACGCATCCACGTGAACCCCAATCCATATATCAATCTATGACTTATTTTAAAGGTAGAAACAGTACACGGCAATATATGGAGCTAAAATCGATAAAACGAGGCTACAAAGTATGGATCCGGGCAGATTCTAGTGGTGACGTGTGTTAGTTCCAAATTTACACAGTAAAGATGTATAACATTGTATAGACCAATTAAGGACGTTGCGTTGCAACGGACTTGACCAGAACTCCTGTAGATAAACACCACAAGATCTTCTTTGACAATTACTCCAATTCTGTGGAGTTACAGAGATCATTATTAGCAAAAGGGTTATATGCTTGTGGAACAGCATGAAAAAACCGTAAGGGAATGCCAAGAGCTTTGAGAGATGATGGACACTTGAAAAGAGGTGATTCCGAATTCCGTATATCTATAAATGGAATTCCGTGTCTGAAATGGATGGACAGAAATTCATTTCTTTTTCTAGGCAACTATCACAATCCTACCACTGTGGAAACAGTAAGAAGGCGAAAAAAGGATGGCGCCCGTGAAAATGTAACATGCCCTACCATTGTTAAAGACTAAAATCGTCACATCGAAAGTCTCGTGTATGGTGGCATCATATTTTTTTTAATTTTTGGATGCAACAATGGTAAACGCTTCCATACTTCTCCAGAAAGGTTCCGATCAAAACTGACACTGAAGGTATTCCGATTGAATATGTCTTCAGAACTGATTGGTGCTGAACCATATATTTACAAAATAGGAAGAAAATCTGCCAAGAAACCTATGAATAAATTCAAAACCACTGCACCACAAGGAATACTATTCTGCAAATGTGCACATAAGCCTACACGAACGGCATTACTACGATATGTATACTGCAGCTTAAAGAAGGAACCACACCGTTCTGCATGGAAATGTACAACCTGCAATGTCGGTCTCTGCCGCTGTGAAAAAAGAAACTGCTTTAAAAATTTCCATGCCAAGTAAACGCACGCTACTAATATGCTGGTGGTCACTATATGATACGACAATATTCCTAAGTTTGGGACAGTGCTAAAAAATTTTTCTGCTATATACGTACTGTAATATTCTTAATAAATGCGTTTAAGTAGAACCCAGTTGTTCAATTTAAAAAAATTAATTCCGTCCTCAAACGGCTAAAATATACTCTCATTTGAAATTAGAAAGATATACATGGAATTTTGAAAATACCCGTTTTTAATTTTTTGTGAATTTCTAAAGAAACAAATTCAGGTAAAGTCTGAGCGAAAGAAGTACAGGCAGAGTATATTAATTTTTTTCTTTAAACTACAAGTCAGCAGACATTACGCTATTTAGCAAATAGATATTCATAACCGTCCTTATGAATTCTATCAAACACGTTTACCCTATTCGTAAGTCAAATATTTTAAAACTTTTGAATTTCCTACAAACACTTTCCGAATGACATCAAAAAGACGGTGGACTGCGGAATACCGTGACACCTTTTTAAAGAATACAGAAAAAGCTTGAAACATGTATATAAAAAAAGCAGGAAATTGATATTGATAACAGTCCTCATAAACACTATGAAAAACGCTTACATTATACGCTAGACCAATATAGTAAGATTTTTAAATTTCGTATACACACGTCTCGGATGACCCCATACAGACGGTAAACTCCGAATGCTATACATCTGCACAGGTTCTTCTTCATCAAACAGCCGCAAAGATTTTAAACTAATGATCCGCCGCCAAGAGATATTATGAAGATAAACTACTTTTTAATATTATAGTTATATATCCAATAGATTTTTCATATAGAAAATTAAAACATGTACAAAACGTTCTGAGGTCGCAAAATTAATCCACGCAAGCAAAAAAAGTTCTTGCATTCCCGGTGAGGTACCGCTGTGTGTCCTCACTTTGTTCACTATGTTCACACACACACTCATGCACGCATGCAAGAACGCAAGCACGCACGCATGCACGAACGCACTCACGCACGCACGTACGCACGCACCCACGCACGTACGCACGCACCCACGCACGCACGCACGCTCACACGCCCGCTCGCACGCACGCACTCCTGCACGCAAGCACGCATGCACGTACGCACGCGCGCACACACGCGCCCAGTCGTGCACGCAAGTACGCACGCGCGCAGGAACGCATGCATACTAGCACGACTGCACACACGCACGCACGCACGGACGTACGCACGCAAGCAGGCACGCACGTACGCAAGCACGCACGTGCGCTCGCACACAATCACACATGCACGCACGCCTGCGAGCACGCACGCACGCACGCACCGACGCGTGCATGCACACCATTCGCACGCGTGCGAACTAGGAGTCGATGCAGACGCCTGTTAACCTGAAGATGACAAATGCGATTTTGTCGAAACGTCGTGATTTTAATCCTGTTTTTTTGCAGAATGAAT
>JAHWXV010135481.1:0-14054 GCA_024586415.1 Phrixothrix hirtus | reverse complement strand
CACACGCACACGCACACGCACACGCACACGCACACGCACACGCACACGCACACGCACTCGCACACGCACACGCACACGCACACGCACACGCACACGCACAGCCCGCGCATACGCATATGCACACGTACGCGTACACGCACCTGCGTGCGCACGCACTCGCACGCGCACGCGCACCCGTACGCGCACATGCTCGCGCATATGCACGCTCGCCCTCACGCGCACGAGCATACGCACACGCACACGCAAATGCACACGCACACGTACAAGCACACGCACATGCACACGCACACGCACACGCACACGCACACGCACACGCACACGCACACGCACACGCAAACGCACACGCACACGTACAAGCACACGCACATGCACACGCACACACACATACACACACGAACAAACACACACACAACAATTTCCAAAAACATGATTTTCGTACTCAGCGTTCCTGAAAACGTGTATTCCCACTAAAATTTCTACATCCAAAATTTTCGTCGAAAATGATATTTTCTCTATATTTCATATAGAGTAAGAGAAAGTAAAAATTCAAATTAGCATAAATGCTAGTAAAGCAGCGGCGGAGATAAACAGCTATACTGTTTGTATAAACCCCAGAAGAGTGTCATCTCTTTAAGTTATGACATGAACCTATGTTACACGCTGTATATAGCTCCTTTAGTTAAATTGCCATTTATACCTAATTATTGAAGTAGCTGAAGTAAATAAAAATGTTAAACGAACGGTAGCTTAGAGAAACAAACTACTTAAGAGATAATTTTTGAAATTCATATTTAAATACTGAGTTGTTTAAGGGTCCGTTTGAATGACACGGCAACCTAATGTACACATTATTTTAAATATTTATAATTATTGGCAGTTTCATACGCAATTAAAAAAAATTTTTTAAGAAAGCCTCTTGATTGATCTCTCTAATTAATTATCTTGAGAACATTTTGAAGGTTATTCGGACGATCCCTTAAGGTAGAACTCAAGTTTAGCCCGCATTAGGTTGTTTCTCGTATAAATTTAGCCATAAAAATTTTGCGTGCAAATTCTTGGTTAATATATGTTAACTTTTTAAACATGTAGGCACCAGAAGATTATGTTTTCTTAATCTTCTCATAAAATTTCATAAAATTTAATGTCAATTTCTGAAGCTATCTTGTTATAGGTCATTACGTTAAATTTCTTTATTTCCATTAGCGCACAAAGAATCCCCATAAATTTCCTTGCGGAAACGACATTATACTTTAGTGCCTTAATTTGTAGGCAATTCCAGTAGCGTTTTGGTTTCGTTAGATATTATGTGAGGTTGGCAAACGATCTTCAAAACTGTTATAGACCTTATGCCACTTAGGGGTATCGAGTAAACTGGCGCTGTTTCTAACTTTTACTAAAAGGTTAGTATAACAAAATGTATAAATTCCAGATAATAGTTTGTTGATGTACTTGTGTTACTACCCAACGAGCAAGAATATTGAAAATTTGACTCTATTTGTTAGCTAATATTTACGTGTGAATTTAATTGATCTGTAATAAATGGTTTTCGTTCGTTTACTTCAGATAATTTATGACCTATAACCTATGACCTGTTAAACACATTTTCTAACAATTTATGTATCTAAAAACACCTGTTTAATAGTCAATGTTAATCTAGCGGTGAAATAAAAATTAATTTTAAACCGTCTTTGTCTTATATAAATAAAAGAGGGAGAAACCCGTTTTAGTGCATTTTCTTATTATCATACCTCTGCAGCATGCATGCAATTTATACTGCATGCAGCTCTGGTGTGTAAAATGAGATTTTATTCAAGAAAAATAATTTAATCTAAATCTCATCTAAATGCATAAATCATAGGTGATATTTATTTGCAGATGTATTGAAAACAACAATAGTAAGACGATTATGATCTGTTTCATTCCTAAAAGATAGGTTTCCATCAAAACTTTAAATTATGTAGGCGCCACTGTTCTTCGCAAACAAAACAGAAGTGAAGTTTCACGTAGTATTTAAAATTCATCGATAGAAAGTGGAGGAATAAGAATGGGGCTCGAATTCAATTTCCTGTACGTTAATAAATAAGTAAAATCTGTATCCTTTTAAGCAGCTTTCATGTTTCTAGCAGGCCCACAGTTCCGTTAAATTTCAGGTTCTATAAATTATTAATTATAGATAAAGTAAAAGTTTCGGCATCAAATTTTAATAACTTCAGTTTGTGTTTATTATTTACGTTAGTTAAAAACGACAATTCCGAGAAATAACTTTATTTAAAACAGATGTCCTTGCGCTTGCTTTTTATCAAATATAAATTTGGCAAAATAAGTTTTAATAATTTCATAAATCGTCTGGCAGCTTTCCTCACGTGGTACCCAATCTTTGAGCTAAATTAAAAGTTTCAGACTCTGCCAATCCACCTGGAAACTAAACAGATATCGTTGATGATACAACAGGGTGCCACTGCGGTCTCAGTGCGTGCCAAAATTCTGTCATCGTGTGAACAGTTGCACTTTTATTTATTCGGCTAACAAAAGTTTTATATTTAGAATATTTTCAATAATCCAATGCTTGTAATATGTTAAGCGAAGAAATTATGAAACCTAACTTAATATTTTATGTGAAACATTTTCCGGTATTTTAATAAGATTTCTGCCTTTGATTAATAACAAACTGAAACTTACATCCTTCTGCAGAGTTTTATCTATTTTTATCTAATGCAATTTGTCATCATTTATCTTCAAGGTCAACTGCTCATCAGGGCAGATTTGTCCGTTTTACATCTTGCTTTAACCTGGCGCAGAACTTATATAAATAGGTGGCGCTATCTTCTGTTGATCAATTAATTTCATGGGAACATCTTCTCAGTTTTCATTGTCAGTGTACTCCCATTTAAACCATTTACATTTCTACAATTAAATGTTTGTCCAATTTTATCGTGACCCTTTGGTATTTAAGTATAGAGTGAAAAATGTATACCGCAGTCTTTTGTTCTTATCGTGAACACAAAAGTACTAATCGTTTAAACTTTCTTATTATAAGCATTACGAAACATTTCTGTGCCTCTATCTAGAGAAATCCATATATACTGGGTGTCCCAGAACGTTCACTCCAGCTAATAACTCCGTTATGACAAGAACAAATTTTTTGATTTTTGGAGGTTATGCATTAGTCGTAAGGGAGTTTACATCTGTAAGCAAAAATCTATAGTTCTACACACTCCTTGCTTCGTTGATATAGTTTCAATTATTTGAAACAATGAAAACTAGCAGCAAAGCACCAAGAGTGCTTAGAACTGAATTTCCGAACGTAGCTTACGCTTTAATGTTTAAGTTCGGTACTGTCAATGTCATATTTGAAAAGTCAAGTAGAACACCCTGTATAGTATCATGTCAATAAAAAGCCTGTTTTATTTCGAATGCAACGTTAACAAACTTAAGATATTTTAAATATAAATAACCAAAAAAGAAATGGTAATAACAAAAAACGTAAAATTTATACATAAAAAAACAAAATATCTATAGCGTGTGTTAAAAATGTTGCCCATTTTGTGTTACACATGTCTCAAGTATATGTAATAAAGTTCCTGCGTATGCTGCAGTTATCATTTCCGATGTTACTCTTTGACAAGCTCGAATAATTTTGTTTTGCAAGTCTTCTAAATTAACAGGCGGAGTAGTGTATACAAGCGCTTTAAGATAACCCCAAAGAAAGAAGTCCATTGGGGTAAGATCCGGTGACCGTGCAGGCCAACGCATGGATACATATCTTCCCATCCAGCGGTTTGGCTAGATCTTGCTTAGATATTCCGTTACCTCTTGTTTGCTGTGAGGAGGAGCACCATCTTGTTGCCACCACATGACTCTTCCTTCGTTGATGGGTGTCTTACAGCAATTCGAGGAAATCAGTCTGCAAAAAATTTAAGTAGCGTGCACCTTGATAGAAGTACGGACCAACGATACGGCCATTTAGTAAACCATGTCAGATTTTGGTGGCGTTCCGCTAATAAAGGACATAATCTTTTTTTCTTTAAGTTGCCGCCATGGATTTGTTTCTTAGAAACGGGGGTTGATGACGGAACAACGGAAAAGGAGAATTTCAGAGAAAAAGTAAATAAATTGGTTGGTTTTTGGCATCAAATAAAAACAACACGATAGACGCGTTTCGTTCACGTCCGTATCGATTCAGAATATAATCGTGCCAGAATTGTGACAGAGAAACGTAATTTTCCGAACGACTGATAGGGTTCGGTGACATTTTCAAAAGCGGGTACGCATTTGCCGAGTTGTTAGGGCTGTAAAATCGGTCGTGTATTGGCTCTGTGTTAAAAGAAAATGTTCGGTGTGTTTATGGACCCAACATAGTGTCAAATGTTGGAAGACCCGACCTAAGAGATGGAATGGCATATCTATGAGAATTTATCAGTGCGTTTCACGCCGTAGTTTTGTTGAACGTGTGAAGTTCTCCCGCAGGCGTAGGAACCCATAAGCCATCACTACGGACCATTTTGGGTAATTCAACAATCCAAACTAAGGTACGCCCCTTTTGTTATTGTCCTCTGGCTTCTTACGGTTGACTTTAGAAAGGCGTAAGAACTTAAACCTTCCCTTGTGACGAGAGATCAGTAATGCATATCTTCTGTGGAGATCGTGGACGCATACTTGCGGCGACGGTGTCTGAACATAGATTACCCTAATTTTAGTGCCAGTAGATTTGCGTAGTCCTTCTATCTCTTGAATAAGGCCAAATGTAATGGACGGAGAAATTATTCTGTAACTTATCTGTAACTGTTGTTTGGGTGTGTATGTTATTAACCCCATTTCGTTGTCAATAGATTTGTCTTGTCATTTAATTAGACTTTTATTTTCGACAGTAGAATAAGCTAATTAAGAATATCTGAAATTTCAAAGGATATGTACTAATTAAGACCGCGATCAAAATTTATACTAACCCTTGGGGTCTTGACAAAAGGAACCCCGGGACAAATTCTAGCTATTCTGAGAACAGTTCCATATGTTGAGAAGCAATCCGGAGTAGTAGCGTCCTCTTTCCCTTTTTATGTCCCGATTTCTAGTAGAGTGCTGATAGTCTGGTGTAAATCTTAGGATCCCCCCCTCCTTCGCTGAGCCAGTGGCCACCAATACTCTTGTTACGGTGTAAATTCATAAGCGGTCATGATAACCACACAAACATTAACCCCCCAAATGTGTTTCTATTATCCAATGCGGATTTTGGTTCAACCAATAATAGGAATTGTGGCGGTTTACAATTCCATTATTGTGAAAACGGCTTTCATCACTCCACAGAATGTTATTTAAGAAAAAAGGATTATCATGAATTTTAACTGGAATTTCTGCTGTAAATTGTAACCGTATCTGAGGATCTTTAGGATCTTGTACAAGGTGGATCTTGAATAGGTGGTACTGATGCTCCTTCAATACTCTTTGTATTGATGTCTTGCTGATATTCATTGCTGCTGAAACCTGACGGACGGAAGCATGAAGATTGATCTCCATGTATGCCAAAATATCTATTAAGTTATCTACGCTCCGTGCATTCCTTTGACGAATTCTTTGCTGTTTGCCGTTAGGAAAAATACCGCTTTTCAATTTTTGTCAGTCGCGCGCTAGCATTCATAGGGTACACTTGTGTTTGTTAGCCGCTCTCAGTCTCTCTGTGCTATACCTTAGGCCCCTTTTACATAAGTAAAGGTGGGTCGGGTATAGTACAAAAAACTAATTCAAATCGCAACATTTAGTTAATCGTCGCCATGTTCGAACAAGTGAACAAAACATTCAATCTTGCTCGTGCAAGCTAATGCGCAAAAAAATTCGATGAAACGCTCCGAATCATTGAAAATCTTCCTAAAAGCATCAAGCCAGAACTAAAGAACCACAAAACTTCGCATCCTAGGTACGAAAGGCTGCTACTAGGGACAGTCAGAGGATAAAACACCAAAATGTCGAAATCTGTGACCATTACAACAAAAATGAAGATAGGGCCGTTGAGCGTGTCGTCTACCAGCGCCGCCAAAACCACGGCGAAAACTAAAGTACACCGGCAGTCACAACCGCCAGCAGAAATCAAAAAACAAGACGCTGTGCAGAAGACCATAAAAGCTGCACATAAAATAGAGACTGAAGCTGAAGACGAATCCAAACAAATAATTACCGATACATTCGACTACTCCTCAGAGGAAGAAAGCTCTCAGCTAAGAACCGAAGACGGGTTCTCCTTTCAAAAAGAGAAACAACAAAAAACCATCAGAGACCTGCCGCAAAGATCTCCTGTTGGCAGACAAAGAAGACGAACTAGCAAAAGAGTGAAGAATCCAAATTCCACCAATCGTCCTTCAGAAAAAAGACCACTGGCTGGAGGTTGCATAAGACCTACAAAGTATAAATATAATCATTAAAAATGCCAAGAACATGCCGCTGGGCATTAAAATACAACCGGCCACCGAAGAGGACGTTAAAAAGACAACAAAATACCTCAAAGACCGGGACCCCCCATTTCACACCTTTCTCTTGAATAAAGAGAAACCTCTAAGGATGGCCGTTCGCAGCCTCCCAACGGAGATAGAGAACTCCGACATCGAGGAAGATCTAAAAAGGCAAGGGATCCCTGTAATATCCGTTAGAAAAATGCACAGGGGAGCGGAAAAAATACCGATGCCGCTAAATTACGTCGAGCTAGAAAAATCACCGGAAGGGAAAGCAATGTAAAGACTTAAGACAATCCTAGGGCTGTGCATAAATATAGAATCACCACAGCGGTCCAACAATATGGTACAATGCCACAGGTGGCAGGTTTTTTGGACACACCTAGCGACGGTGCAATGCGGCACCGAAATGTGTAAAGTGCGGTTAATATCACCACACCGGCGATTGCGCAAAGTGCCGCGAAGAGTCGCCAAAGTGTGCAAACTGCGGAGGCGAACACACCGCCAGTTACGGGGGGTGCCTCAGGCGCCCAAAATCTCCAGCAAGACCTGCAGACCAAACTGCAGAACAATATCTTTGCAGCGGTAGGTGCTATGTCTCTGCGGTGAAGGGTGAGGAGTCTCAAGTATCAAAAGAAGCGGATAAACAACTATTCACGATGGAAAAGTTCCTGTTAGCCGGCCACCTCATAGAGGACGTCACCAGGGAGTGTGGCACCTTCGCCGAGGGCATTGTCAAGATCTTACAATACTTACCCGAACTAATGGATATATTCCAAAAATAAACATCAAGTAAGAAAACATCAATGACATGGAGTACCTAGATTTTGCATCTTTTACCTCCTTTGCATTCCCGTTCTTGATTTAAGAGAATTCTATTTTGTTCCGTTTATGCCTATTTCCTTTAATTAGGAGGCGGTCTTTGTTTGTCTATTTTGTAGTAAACATTTCCATTATACGTGGGAGCACACATACTACGGCAGCCATTCCTTCGGAGAAGGATGCTGCCCCGCACGTCGCCTCGACGATGATGTTGCCCGCCGCTGTGATGTTTGTTTTGGTAAATGCAAAGGAGGCGTTGTCGACCGTTGTACTTTCTGACTGCTGTTGCTGGTTGGCACTTTCACTGCGCGATTTCAGTGCTTGCGCGTATGAAATGTTTTTGTTTACTATTGCGTCTATCGGAGCACCCGCGTTGGTTTGTTTCGTCATGCGCGGGAATCGCGGGCAGCCCTTGTAATTTGCCGTATGCGCTTGCTGGCAATTAGCGCATTTTGCCGGAGTGTTACGGTCTTTCACACAATCCTCAGTTGTGTGTTCATGGCGGCACTTTGCACACTGCGGATTCTCTCTGCTGCACAGCTGTATGTGGCCGAACAGTTGGCACCTGTGGCATTGTATTGTGCCTCTTTTCTTCCGCGGTACCTCCACTGTGATGGAAAGGTGGAGGATCGTCGTCACTTGGAAGACCTTCACCCCTAATTCGTTCTTCTCCATTTCTATGTAATTGAGAGGCATTGGCGTACGCTCACTTCCTTTCTGCATCTTCATTACGGAGATTACAGGGAGCCTCTGCCTCAGGAGGTCATCCTTGACAGCCTCGTCGGGGATGGTCTCGAGTAGTCCCCTTACGACGACCCTTAATGACTTTTCTATCGCCAGCTGGTACGTATGGAAAGGTACGCTGGCTTTTGTCAAATATTCTGTCATCCCTTTGTGCTCGTTGGTTGTATATTGATCCTCTGGGAGACGTTAGCACTGTGTATCTGAATTCCTTTTTATTCAATAATATAATGAGAAATTGGGCGTATTCATAATTAATCTAATAATTTAAAATGAAACTATTTGTGGCCAATTTTCTTTCTTGCGAATAACCACGAGAGGCACTTTTCCACGTGGTTTTCTGTTTACGGCGTTGGCGGTGATTGCCGCCTTCTTTCGTGTCGTTTCTTCTTCTGCTTCTTTGTGTTCTGGGTCAGCTTCAACGTCACTGAGTGCGTCGAAGCGATTTTGTTTCAGCACCTTAGTTGCTGGCCGGCACGCTTCCGTCTTGAGCCCAAGTGACTTGCGTTTTCTCCCTTTAACTTGCTCGAAGTTATCGAGAGCTGGAGCTGTAGCGTTTGCCTCCTCGTTGGAGGAGTATTCCATTTCAGCGAGGAGGGAGCAGGTGTTAACTTTTATTTCTTTTTCGTGCGTCGTTGTTGGGCCAGGCGAGGTAGATGTAGCGGAAGTTCCTAGGTTTTTGGGCAGCGATTGGTTCTCTTCTTGCAGCTACTGCACTAGGGCGAATAGCTGATTAATTTTCGCACGAGAGGCTTCTATGGCGGCTGATTCGGCGGGTGTAGCAACAGCGATCATATTTTCAGTTATTTCGATTTGGAGCTTGGGTATCGCACCCGTGGAGGCGGCGGAGGTGACGGTGTTTGGATACCGGAGTCGGCGTCTCTCTGCCTCAGGAGTCTGCCATCACGAAAACACTTGAGTAATATTATCAAACACTATTCGCAATTTCTGAATGTATTTTGTATTGCACCCGACCCAACGCTACAAGTAGAAGGGGCTTAAGCTACAGCACAATAGAACGCAAGAAGTGAAAAAAGTCAACTGCTAACGAACACGTCTACACTCGATGACAGCTGCAGGCGCACTCTCTCAGAAAAGAGACACACTGCGCCCATAATAGGCAGTTGGTACGCGCACGTACTGACGACAAAATACGTCGTATTATTGTATATATAACACATACAGGAATGCGAAAGACCAATTATCATCGGTATTTCAAGATTACCAATCACAGAGCAGCATTTCGCCACTTTTTCCTGGAAGTGGTATAAAGATAGGACCAAAATCAGCAAGTGTCAGTTAAGTTTGCAGTGCTAGCAAGTGACTTCCAGTAGTATCTTCCGAGATTCTTCGCTACGGAACTTCCACTTCAACTCGCCGCCATCTTGCTCCAAGACACCAGCCGTTCCGACGACCAGTGCTTCAACGCAACATCAACATTGCCGCCATCGACCAGCGTCCCGACATCCGACGCCCCGACGCAGTGAGTAAATAAACAATTTTTTTTATAAACTTTATTATTATTTTGTGTGGACAATTTTAAAACATTTTTTATGCATTAAAAATTTGATCTAAGTTATCGTGTTAGTTAATTTGCCTAACTTAGAATGTATTCACTGCATATTGTGTGAACTCAGTGCTAAACATTAGAATCTTTGTTATCGTGTTAGTTAGAGCCACATTTACTAAGTAAGAGTGTACATAGTAGTTATAAATGGTACGCGTCAAGTTTCCCTCTTATAAAGAATGAACTTGCTGTATCAACAGTGCCCAGAAACCTACCAGAACGAAGCGGAAGGGACGAGGCCGCGTAGTACTCATGTCTGATTTAGGGGTTAACCCCCTTGTAACACGTATATAAGCAGGAACTTTTCCGACGGAAGTAAAAGGATAGATATCTTGGGACTCCAATCATCAAATGAAGTTACAGTTCAATTTTTGTCTGACTTTGTCAAACGTACGATTCGGAAATCGTTCTGTATACAGAATTTGAGACTTTCTCCAATTTTTGTGGCATTCCCCATAAATTAACAACATGTCAACATATTTGTTACACGTAAATAACATTGGCGATTTGCAGCTTAATGACACATAAATAAGTCGATCGAAAAATTTCCATTAACTGTCAAATTTAATAAACAAACAATCCAAGACAACTATGTTTTCTGTACAATAGACAATTTCTTTTCTAAAGTGTTTTTTAAAAATGTTTCATTCAACATTTTTAGGTTTTAAATAAATGAATTGTAAATAAAACAGGCTTTTTATTGACATGATAGTATATAGGGTGTTCTATTTGACTTTTTAAATTTGACATTGACAGCACCGAATTTGAACGTCAAAACATAGATTTTTGTTTACAGATGTAAACTCCCTTACGACTAATGCATAACCCCCAAAGATCAATATTTTTTCTCTTGTCATAGCGGAGTTATTAGCTGGAATGAACGTTCTGAGACACCCGGTCACCACTACGTGTTCTCGAAATATTCGCAATTAAAGTTTTCATATTTGTTGTATTGGACGAGGAAATGAGTTCACTGTACGAATAGATACACATTAGTAGTCACTACTTGCAAAAGTAATAAGTAGGTCACTCAAAATTTTCCAAGTATCGGATATGATCTATTATACAAGGTACGAATTGATAGATATGATTTTAACGTACGGAAAAACGGGTACGAATGCCGCAGGTATCGGTACCCATAAACACGTACATTTGTGTATATTGAATTCATTTTAAACACTATTTAAGGATGTCTTCATTCGCAGGTAAGCTGTGCATAATTTTTCTTAAAATCGTTAAAAATATTCGTTTCTTTCCACCGAAATTTGTACATTGCGGTTTACTATGGCTATTCCACATATTTATATTGTCTGTGATTTTTACACAATGTACTTAGTACATAAGAATGAATGTTAAAGAGTATTATTTACAGTTCATTTCGTTCTATGTTTATAATTTAATTCATAGCTATGACATAAAAGGATGTTTACTCAAGGTAAAATTTCCCTATATGTCCTTCTCTTTATAATTGATTATTATATATAAATGTATAGGACATTAGACAAAAGGAAATACATAATTTTAAAAATTATTAACACAATAATATTACACAGCTGTTTTTATTCATTAATAGTAAGATAACCCGATTATAGTACATAGTAATATGATATCAAATAAATAAAACAAGATTTTCTGCTTGTAAATACACCATATGGTTGAAAGTAGGATATTACAGTCGGATTTGTTAACAACTTCTACGTGAAAATTTTTTGAATTAAAGTAAAACATTTTATAAATTTGCATTCCCTAAGGCCTCGTGTGCACATGTGATTCATTTTCCGGATGTTTTACCGCGTAATTCGTTGCGGGTTCTGAAAGTAACCTTTTTCTTCATGGCTAAATTTCATCAAAATTGAACTTCTCGTTCACATAATACAAACGCAACTAAACTTCTTCGGTACCATTGGGTTATACATATATACTCTGCCGCTGTCAAGATACATTGCACTAGAGATAGTTTTCTTTTGCACTGTTGTCGATATGGTATCCTTAGATCAGTATTTTGTATATTATCTTCTTGTAATCTTACGAAATATAGGTTTCCAGGCAGTTGGTAGTCTCTGGGTATCGTTTTTCCTGGAAAACAGTTACTCCGTCTACCAAGAACAAAGATACAGGCAAGTTGGAAGAGACCCTGTGCGTTCGCCTCCATTTGCAGTAATTTCAAATTTAGTCATGGAAGACCTAGGAAGGAGTACATTAGAAACGTCGGCGATCTTTCATCATATGGACAAATGAAAGAGCAGAGCTGAACATCTTCCTAAACCACCCGAACATCCAACATCAGAAAATAAAATTCACCATGGAGACAAAGAAAAGTAACCAGTTTCCGTTCGTGGATGTTTTAGTAACGAAAAGATAAGACGATAGCCTAGGTCACCGTAAATCGAAAAGCTACCCATTCCGAACGTTATCTTAATGCCTAGTTTCACCACCATCCGGCCCAGTTGCACTTAGAAGTAAAAACGCAAATAACAAGATCGCAAAGACTAGTTGATGACAAAAACAAGAACCAGGATATGACTAATATCCCAACAGTACTGCAAAAGACCACGAAAACCAGTACCCGAAGAGGAAAAAGGAAAATTAGGTTCTAAAACATATCTACCATATGTTAAAGGAAGAATCTTGAGCAAATAGATAAGAAGATCAGCACCGTTCTTCCTAATCGTGAGACAAAAATTGAACTAGAAAGTCAAGGAGTCTACAATATTCCGTAGCGGAACTGTAAACGATCATATGTGGGACAAACAAATAGACGAATTAATATAAGACGCGAATAACATCAAAATTCGATACAGAAGATCAATAGAATACCATCCATAGTACAACACGTAAACAAAACACACACACAATTGACTTCAGTTAGACCATAATGATTGCTAGCATTGAACATAAAACGACAACAATAATACGCGAAGTCACCCAACTACCTGAAAACCTATATTACATAAGATGACAAAATGAGAAAGTACAAAAGACCGGCCTAAGGATACAACACCGATAGTAGGCCCGACAGCGCGTGGCCGTGCGAAGGAGAATTTTCTCTGCGGTGTAACGAATTTTGACAGTGGCAGAAACCAGAAAACTTTAGTTCCCACCTTATTACGCGAGCGAGAAGTAGGCTTGAAAATGGCAGAGCCCATTTTGCCGAAACGTTGTCATGAAAGAAAACGATTCTTTTCAGAACCCACGACGAATTACGTGGAAAGGTACTCCGAAAACGAATCTATGTAACACCTGTGGAAATCTTAAATCAAACATACGAAGTGCGACTGTTCCCATAAATCAGTGTACGTACATAATTAATTACTCGCGATGTTATCACCTTCAAAGTAGATCCCTTCACCATTCGTTTCTGGACTACAGTTTTTGCAAGGTTCCTCAGGAGTATCTCTGTTTTTGCATGAACATCTTTGACAGTGGAAAACTGGGTCCTCTCAATGCAGGAATTAATTTTAGGAAATAAAACAAGTCACAAGGAGCCAACTCAGGTGAATAAGGCAGATTCTCCATCACAGCAATGTTTTTGCTGACCAAAAACTGCTTCACATATATAGCCTTGCGAGTATGTGCATTGTCCTGGTCCACAACTGTGGCCTTTTTGTCCTAATCTTTTCATAAAGTCTTTTCAGTACTTCAATTTAGTAGTGCTGATTAACAGTTTTACCGTTGGGAACCCACTCGTCATTACAAGACAAGCAACATTGCCTTGCATTTCTTTTGGTCTTGAGGGTTCTGGACAATTCTATTGCATTCACTGGCGTTTATTTTAGGGTTGTAGGTAAAAATCTTTATTTCGTTACAAGTAACAATAGATTCCAAAAAAATTGGCCTATGTCTGATGCGTTTTAGTGTATCCGTGCATACGTCTTTGGATAGAACTTTTGGAAAAACCCTTGCACAAACTTTCCTCGTGTTTAATTCTTCAGCTAAAATGCGCTGAACAGCTTCCCTATCTAAGTTAGTCACCTCGGTCAATGGCCTATCACCCCGGATCACATCATAAACTTTGGCAATATTTCAGTCAGTAATCGCAGACCTTAGGCCCCTTTTCTCTCCGAAAACCCCATGTCCTAGACAAATTATCATCCTCCTAAGCATCTGTTAACATTTGGAAAGCTTATGTGGCAGAATTCTTAAAATTCACAAGAAATTTAATGTTGATTCTTTGTTCACCTTTCTCACTAAATATTTTACGGGAGGAACGTCGTTGCATGTGTTCACTCGTTGATACACAGCTGATGACTGACGTGACCGGTCGAGTTCAAACTCTCAGCACGGATAGAGGAGGGGCGTGGCACACATTCACCAAAACAGTTGTTGCCAATTCCACTCTTTTTTCAATGTATGCACTCAATCTGTTTTTTTGTCACACCTTGTTTATATACGAGGGGTGCTGCAATTGTTTCGGGAATAGGTATAAAAACACAATGAAAATACAGTAATAATGCTTCTATTGTTTTTCAAAATATTCTCCCTTAAAA
>JAHWXV010135421.1:0-16984 GCA_024586415.1 Phrixothrix hirtus | reverse complement strand
TAAATGATTTTGAAATTTCAGGAAAACTTTATCTCATTTCATGACTTGAATTCGTATAAGCTTACTTATAATTTATTTGACATTCAATAAACCTCCTTTAATAAAAATTGCATTTTTTTTGTACATGATTGCCCAGGTATTTTCTAATTTATGTGGATATTTAATTAACTGGTCAAATTGGCCATAGCAATATGTAGATGTTTTATGTAAGCCACCGTAAAAACGTGATTTTTTTTTAAATATAAAATTATTTTGTGCAAAAAAGAGTATTTTTTCTTTATGGACTATGTTTTTCAAAATGGTGTAAAAAAGACAATGTAAAAGAGTACTAGACTATGTTTACGTTTATTTTGGAAATGATAATTGCAATGGCCGCTCACCTAAAATACTGAACACGCAAACACTGCTTAACTCTGTAAATGTTTTCTGATAACTCGCTTCATTGCACTTCTTTAGAGAAACCAAAAAGTTCATGTAAAAGGCCACTGAGGATATAAGAAATGGGAAGTTTTAAAAAAATTATTGGAACCGTTTTTGAGAAAATCCCAAGAATACAGTGGCACATTCGATCATTCAATTTTAACTAAGTTCTTGTCATTGTATGTCAGGAAGGTAGCAAACTTAAATATAAAATTTCATTTTTCCACATTTTTGAAATATGTTCACAATTAATATTTCAAGTGTTTCCGGTTACTCAATTTTCGAAAATTTATTAGAGAAACCGCTTGGCTCATGTAAAACAGAATTAAGTGGCTAAGAAATATTCCAAGTTTAAAAAAATCATTAGCAAAGATTTTAAGAAAATCGTGAAAAACTATGAATTCAAAAAATATTTAAAACTGACAGAAAAGTGGTATTTCTGGTTATTCGATTTTAATCATCAGTTATCACCTCAAATATAAATTTTATGTAATTATGACTTTATTTAATTTTTTATTTTATATATGGAGTATGCGTTTTTAATTGGAAATTTATCTTTATTATTATTTTATTCAGAGTCAATGGTAAAAGTACTTTCGATTACTCAATATACGGAAAATTTTTGAAAAAATGCCTAGGGCATTAAATGGCTCAGAAATATGGGAAATTTAAAAAAACACTGTTGGAAATGATTTCAAGAAAATTGCGAAAAGTAAAGTGGCACTTCTAGTGTAACGAAACTAGTTCATTCTTTTTTAAATATTTATTTCACAATACACTAACTATAAACGTTTATATTTTTCTATTTATGTATATTTATACAGTGAAAACTGTCTAAATCGGAATCCCAAGGGACCATAAATTTTTTCAGTTTTACACAGGCTTCCGTTTTAAACAGATTTACATTTTTTTAAGTACATACATATAAGTGATCCACAGTGACACCAAATAAATGTTTTGGTTTGCATAAAACATTTATTAATTAGCTTTTATCATATTATATTTTAAATGTTTTATTTCATGTATACATCCATGAACATTTTTTAAAGTTTTGCATTCCACATTTGTGGATTCATACACCTGTGTTTTTCCGCAGTTAAATTTAACGGTGAGTTGCTTAGCGCTTAAACCTTTAGTTTTGTGAGATTTTATTAGGTTAATTTTTTCTTTAAGTGTAAGAGTGTTATATATGTGATTCAGTTTTATTTTTAAAAAAAATACAAAATCTAGTTAAAAATAACAATCTTAAAATGATTTAAAAAATTAAAACAATTTTTTTATTCACTAACGTGACGTGTTAGCTTCAAACACTATGAAAATACTTGTAACTGCATCGATAAATTGCACAATATAGCATGTACTTAGGATTGAAAGTGCATGTGAGTCATTTCAAGAACTGTTTATGTGCATTTTAGCAGAATAGTTCCTTTTGAAGTTTGTTAATAACATTAAAAAGTCCCACGGTTAAATTTACACAAATATAATTTTAATCCCTTCTAAGAAATACATGCAAATTTATGCATGTTAAGAGCATAGATATTATTTACATTACGTATCCAGACATATGCACTAGAGCAACACAATTTTCCGTATTTTTCAGGTTAAGTTTATTCCACCGGACCTATATTTCCTTTCCGTATTCGTGTTAAGCAGTTCCCGGCTTAGTTTATGTATTTTCCCCATAATTTTCATGGGACCGTACATATTTTCCGGAATAAGCAGGATTCCACTTTTTCCAGTTTTTGCCTTAGACAGTTTTCACTGTAATTTATATTCAGGTATATCAGTAATAGATAGTAGACGATTCTAATCAAAAACTGAATTAAGGGAATTTAATCTACTGTTTATATAGAAAAGATAAATTCTAGAAAAATATATAGAGCAGTCTAGAATATTACTCATAATAATGATGTAATAAATTTCAATGCTATGACTCATTGCTGACCTTGACTTTAATTGACAGGTATCGATTACTGCAACGAGTCGTTTGTGATTGCATCATCTAAATCACTATAAAGAAAGTGTTGGGTGGTTCTAGAATTTTCCATTAGGTTTTTATTCATTCTAATTTTCATTACACTATTTTAATCAATTTTGCCTAGCTGTGACTTTTCATTTTCGAAATATTTATTTACACATACGCGCGCGCGCGCGCGCGCACACGACGCAAGCACGCACACTCACGCACACAAAAACATGATTTTCGGAGTCAAGGGAGCCAAAAACGTATATTTCCACTAAAATTTTGGATGAAAACACCCCTATAGAGTAAGACAAAGTAGAAATAGTTTTTAGTAAGAAAAATAATAGAAAAGGTGACCTACTAGGTGGTACCAATTGCTAAAATACAATGAGAATACTATTTTTCAAAACTGCTTACAATAAAAGCACAAGAATAGTTAATTTTTTAAATTCTTATTGTAAAAACAATTATCTTATTTTCTAAATGCTAAAGTTTAATTTTAGAAAAGCAATTTTCAGAATATCAACATTTTACCTACTTATGTAAGAAATTTTTACAAACATAGTGACATTTGGTTAAATTTAACTGCACCCTGAAACTTGCTTTTCTAATAGCAATTCTGATTATGGAAAGCCCCTTTGAAAATTAAATGTTATTGCTCTTTTAAAAAATAATTTGAAACAATTGAAATACTACAGTGAATTTTTTTAGTGTTATCCAAGAGAGTGGCTGGTTAGCAGCATCAACAAGTGGTTCACCAGCTCTTTGATTAATGATAGCATGTATACAATTATATTTTTATTGCAGAACTAACCTCTGCCATAGGCATTGTTAAAAAGTCATACCCATGTGAATTTACACATGACACATGACAAAATTTTCATAACACACAAAAGTTCTACTTTTGTATACTTAAAACTTTTCTTCTAATATTGTCTTTAAGTTCGTCTATAGTGTAGTAATTATTTCTATAGGCACAAATAATAGTTGCACATCATAAGAACTGACAATTGTGCAAGCCCTAACATTCTAGAAATTATCTTGTCATTAAAAAGGCTGCGACAGAATCTAGTTGGAAATATGCATTTTGTCTCCGTATCTAACAACAATTGAAAAAATGATTGAAATATATTATTGTATCTTCAAAAAATAAAGGACTTATTTTATTATTTGGGGAATTTCTATGCTCTAGTTGTAACAGATCAAAAAGGCATTTCAACATTAAATCAGTAGAAGGAGCCAGGATTTGGAACCTGGGCATACCGGTGAAGGCGAGAGGTTTGACTTATCTCTTAGTAAATTTATCCTCTGTACTCCTTAGCCTAATTTGGAAATCAAATAAGATAGCGTGCCACCTGATTAGGGGTATACTTAAAACTGAAGGCTTAATTGAAATAGTCGTCAGATACAAGACTAATCGTTGGTAATGAGTTATGACTTACATGACATGCTAAGGTCGATTGCTTACACAATCTCTTTGTTAGCTACAGGTATTTATGATTACACTTTAACTAAAATGAAGACAATAAAATACACACTACAACTAAAATCACGCTTAAAAAAATAAGAAATAAAACAAATAATTGAAGTACTATGCATATTGAATTTATCAACAAATAAAACATGAATTATTAAAAAAATTAAAAGGACTGGCCTAAATAGATAAAAACATTAGATTAAAAAAAATATTTTATGAATTGATCAACTAATTATTAACAATTGATATCATATTCTACGAAAATCAATTCATATTATAATAATGTACAATAATTAAGTTAAATATCAGATGTTTTTGATTATATCACACTAATATTTCAAGAGACCAAAACAGTTGTAAATACCTGAACATTTGAGAATTAATGTATCTTATTACCCCGTCATGTATTCACCTGAAAGAATTCAATTTTATCCAACTTTGTTAAGAAATATAGTTTATAAACTTACAACAATGTAATTGTTTGATAGCAGGGAGCGCTGCATTCTATAGTCTCAAGTGATCACTAGAGAGCCGGCACAATGATTCTATGCCCATGACGTTTGACTTTTTATTAGGCACAACTCTAGATAGCCCCTTATATGGTAAAATGGCAGTTGGAAGGAATTTTCAATTTTTAAATAGTGCTTTCGAGATGAATATCTATTTAGCAATCAGCTCAATACAGATGTTATTTATAATCACTATGCACATAAAATATATCATAAAAACATACTCTGTATTTTTTTTCTTTTAAATAACATAATAAACTAGATACCACTCCAAAATTTTTATATGAGTTATATAAACAAAAGTACACACAGCCCCACTTTTATTTAAAGCTGCTGTTCTTATGCAATTTCAGTCTTAACCCCCACCACAGGCATTCTGTCACTTTTTAGACGGATTAAGATTAAAACTGTAATAATGGAAAGGAATTCCATTTCACTCTAAATTACTTATTACAAAGAGTTGAAATCCACTTTGCTATGATAGTGATAAGAAATATATCTATGTAATGGTGATCTCATACATTCCAGTACAATGATGTAACATTATAATTCAGAACATAGAATTGTTTTGTGTTTATTTGGAAATAAAAACAAATGTCTTGTTTAACAAATTTGATGAAAATATGATTAGATTTCGTAACACAATTCTAAAATTGATTCAAATGGGTGTTTACAATTATACAAATTAAATATAAATATTCAACGTTATTATTATTGCCACAATTATATCTACAGGGGCATCGAAAATAGCAAACATGGCCAATATTTATTGTTCTATGAAACAATCTGACTACATAAGTGGAACCATGCCTCATCTGAGAACATTATTAAATGTGAAACAACAATATTTTGTAAAACCCAATTACAGAAAATTACTTGACATGTTGCGCGGCCGTAATTGTTTAACTATAGTCACTCGTAAGGTTTTAATTAGGCTGAGAATTTTGCAACACCTACTTCCTGTGAAATATGACGTAAAGATTTATTTGGAGAATGTTCCAATGATGCACGAATTTCATTAGAATCCTCTTTTTCACTTGATTTAAGAACAAGTTTCTAAATGTTTCTCTAATTGGAACTGAACTGTCAAGGAATGCTCGTTTACACACATTCCGATATAAATCAGTTTTCACATGTATCGTACATAATAATTCTTTGTTCTAGCATGAACTTAGTAGTACAATAATCAATACACATGTGCTAAAAGCATATTTGAAAAAGTGAAGGTTAACGACTTTTTTCGTTAAGCATTGCTTGGCCTTGAGTTGATGTAGCATGTATCAATACTAACCAGGCCTCTTTCTCAGCCAACATCCAAAAAAATGCACTGTAGTTGCCATTACAAGTAAAATATCAAATATGTATTTTTTGTAGTAACGTATCCATTAGATTTAACAAAGACTCGACTTCAAATTCAGGGTGAATTAGCAACTAAAGGAAATGTAAAGGTTGCTTCAGTGAGTATTTTAATTAGTTTACGTTTATCTAACCGTAAAAGGGTCATGCTTGAGTTTATTATTTTTTTTTTGCAGACTCCATATCGGGGTATGTTAAAAACTGCCCTAGGAATTGTAAAAGAAGAAGGTCTCTCAAAATTATGGCAGGGTATGAGTGCTGGTCTTACAAGACATGTTATTTATTCCGGAACTCGCATTGTGGCATTTCAATTTATGAGAGATGATATATTTAAAAAAAAACCTAATGAACATTTTGCCCTTTGGAAGGCTGCATTTTGTATGTTTAATTATATTTTTAAAAAATTTTAAGCAATTTAAATACTTTAGGTGGCATATCTGCTGGTGCTTTTGCTCAGTATATATCGAGCCCTACAGATCTTCTAAAGGTACAGCTTCAAATGGAAGGAAAACGTAGAATGCAAGGCTTACCACCACGTGTACATGGAATGAAAGATGCTTTTATGAAAGTTTGGAAATCATCTGGCATAAAGGGTTTATGGAAAGGTCAAGATATAATGTTATACATTTTACTTGAATTATTTTTTAATTGTAGGATCTGTACCTAATATGCAGAGGGCAGCTTTAGTTAATTTAGGGGACCTTACAACATACGATTATGCCAAACGTTTTATTTTAATGAATTCGTCCCTTAATGATAATCACTTTGTTCATGTTTTATCCAGTTTTTGTGCTGGTTTTGTAGCAGCTTGCATGGGCACTCCTGCAGATGTTATTAAGACTCGTGTTATGAATCAACCTGTGGACAACGAGGGCAGGTAAGCTTTTCAAATATATTATTATTATATGTAAGTTTTTTGACATTTAGGGGCCTCATGTATAAATCTTCAATTGATTGCCTAATTAAAACTACCAAAGGTGAAGGGTTCAGTGCTTTATATAAAGGTTTTTTCCCTATTTGGTTACGGATGGCACCATGGTCATTAACATTTTGGCTTTCATATGAAGAAATAATGTTCACAATACGTACAAATAATTTATAGGTTGCGTTTTAGTCAATTGTCTCTGTGATAAAATCGCATTGTATATTTAATGAATTAAGTTTTATATTATTGAGTATTCAATTGTTTATTTTAGATTAATTTAGGATTAGATTAAATTAGAAGGTATGACAAATTCAAATTGTTACTATTCTAAAAATTGTTACTTTTGATATTGTTTATTTATAAATCATAATTGGTAAGCTTTCAAACAGTTTGAATTTATTATATACCTTTTTTATTTTGACAAGGCATGTTACTTTTAAAAATATTTTCTACTAAGTTTGTATTTACCTACTTGCTCTTGCAAAACTGTATTTCCATGAAGCAAGCTTACTTATTGAAAATTGAAACAACCTCACAAGTTATTTGCAGGCGAAGTAGCCAAAAACCGAACTTTATATCCCACTTTCCCAGTAAATAATTTGCGAGCCTATTTTGATTAGCTGGATTTCCTGAAAGTAAGAGCTTTCAGCAAGTAAACATATCCCATGGAAACAGTTTTTTTATGTGTTATCGGCATGTAAACATAAACGTATTGAGAAAATACTTTCTATGAAAATATAGCTTTAATGTATGTACAGACAATACAATTTTCAATTCAATATTTGGGTGAACAATAGGTGGAAATTTTCTGATGATTGAAAAAAGGAATATTTCTATAATTTAGGACAAAATAACCAAATCCGGGACAAGTATTGCATATCAAAAAATTCAACAGGGAGGGTGTATTCCTTCATGTAGGTGATATTTTAAGTTGACTCATTTAGAATAATATTCTAGAAATTATAATCAATCCTGGAATACAAACATTTACAGACAACTTTTCTCAATAATTTTATAAACTGATTAACATAAATACATAATTTTTGCGAGTTAAAAATTCTTACATATATCATAAAGGAAATAATAAAATTCATCAAGTGATCAACATAAAAATACTTTAATACATATTGAATTTGTTTAATCCCATAATATTAATGAGAACAATATTTTCCTTAAATATTATTTTGTTCGACTCCTCCCTCCCATCATGGTTATTACAAAAGTACACCACATTATTTCAAGTCTTTTTTCAGTGAAAACCTAAAAAATAACTTTGTAATAATAACAAAGAATTTCTAAATATAAAACTTTTACCCTAAACATTACGTGCTTTGGCATCCTAATCGCAATGACGACTACAGAGAAATTTTACAGTTTTATTTTCAAAGATTTCAATATTTTATTTACCGTATTCAAGTTATATTAATAAAAATATATTATACAAATTTTGTTTTAGTCACTATTATAAACAAGAATTACACCACAATTAGTTTACAAGGGTTTTTCAGAAAGTTTAAGAATAAAATAGAAATATTAACGACGACTTTTTATTATTTTTCTCTTAATTGTTAACCCATTGAAGGACCTTTATCACATTTTTACACAGTGTATTGCTATAGATGAAGTATGTGGCTTCTGGAACTGTGGCATAATAAAGTAATTGAAAAATATACATATAGTTTGTGTACTATTGTATAAAGGTACGATTTCAAACATTGTTGCCTTGGTGATACCATTCCAATGTAATTAATTGATATACATTTTAAACTCTGTCACCTAAGCAATGCTGCATCGACAGCGTGCCACTGGCAACATCAGTGCCATGGCAACTCATCACAATAGCAGCAGCAATACGTTGCCTAAAAAATTAGTTTGAAATTGTACTTTAGCTTGGGCTTTAAAAGCAGTTATGTGTCGTTTATTTTTAGTTATCATTAGCACACATGGAAAACTTCATCTATGATAGATAATATGTTCAATCTAATATTTATATTAGAGTATTAAATAATATGGTGTATTTTAAAGTCAATAACAATAAATCGAATGAAATAATTTCATAAATATTGACACAAAATTCTGAAGGAATAATGTGGATAGTATGGAATGTTGCTCACTTTTATTATTAGACAGATTTGCAAAATTTCCGAGTTTTTACATGTGTTTGTTGTAGTTAAGCTTTTATAGCAAAAATATTGCATGTTAAACAGATATAATCAATAACAAAATGTATTTCCAGAGAGCAAAAAGAAATCGTGGAAGTCATAAAAGGATTGTAGGGTGATTGAAGCAGCATTGTCATGCTGTTTGCCCAGTATCTCTCTTATAATCAGCGATATGCCATTAGGTGCATTGTTGTGATGGAGCATTAAGGTATCAACGATCTCCCTTCGGACACGACGGACTCTAATCCCCAAATGTTTGAGCACTTCTGTGTAAAATTTTCCAGCAGGCACAAATTCCTTGTGGATTACACCTTTATGTCAAAGAAGACAATGAAAATTGCTTTCACTCTTGGTTTATGCTGCCCTTTTTTAGTTGAGAAGCACTTGCGTGCCAGATTGTACTTGAACATTCACGTTTCATTACTGATTACCAATCTATCCAAAAGATTTGGCTCAATTTCCAAACGCTGCAAAAGTTCATGACAAACCATCAGACGGTGTTTCTTCTGCTTGTCTGACAAAACTTTCAGCGCCAACTTTATGCACATCTTCCACATTTGCAAATCATCGGTCACAATTGAATGGACAGTAGATTTTACCAAATTTAAATCTTGTGCTAACAAACACAACTAGCAATTACAGTTTAAAAATTCTTGCACTTTAGCCACATTTGGATCAATGGCGGACATCTAGCCATCTTTGAATTTTTTGTCACTCAAAAACACACGTTCTTGATATGGCTTTGTCCTTGTAAGCCTCATGGATCATATCAAAAGTCTCTGTAGTAGATTTAGTAAGTTTAACGCAAAATTTGATGGC
The DNA here is from genome assembly GCA_024586415.1 of Phrixothrix hirtus. Taxonomy (NCBI): domain Eukaryota; kingdom Metazoa; phylum Arthropoda; class Insecta; order Coleoptera; family Phengodidae; genus Phrixothrix; species Phrixothrix hirtus. The sequence continues at coordinate 7,353 of JAHWXV010135421.1, read as the reverse complement.
ATAACTGTGCTCGATGGTTTGCTGCATGTTGACTCGATGCAAGCACTAAACACTTTAGGTGTGATCTACAAAACCCAAATGCTTGAAATCAACTGAGTCAGGTCTCTTGGCCCACTTGACATCTCCCACCATGGATCCTGCCCAGAAAAAATCAACCCCGATACTTATTGGACAAACCCTGTATGTTCAAGCATTTTTTGACATAATTTGCAAGAATTTAGATACATTTATTTCAAAGGTAAATTAGTTTGTTTATGTCATTCTCAAAGTGCTATATGCCCTTATTTTGAAAATATGACTTCACAAAATTACCATTTTTCCTTCACCTCTTGTTTTTGTGAGAATACATGATAGTTGCTGAGTTTTCTGGATATCCATTTTACACACAATTTTTGGTACCCTAAACACGAACAATAATATACAGTGTGCCTTGTGAATAACCTAATTTTTTTTCTAGTTCAGAAAACATGTTCTGCCTGTCACTCTGTATTGTATTGTTAATGCACATAAACTTGTCGTCCATTATTGTACTTAAGCTGCCTGCACACAGTTCATCAAACATATTGCGTTTGCTCTTTATTAAACCCCTGACATCGCTTTTGTATGTGTTGCACAGTCATTACTGTGGGTTCATACACTTTGACTAATTGTGTGCGAATTTCTGTTTGCTTCACATGTAAAAATTGGATGATGGCACATTTGGTATTACAACAGCCATACTTGACATATCTGATTCCAATCAAAATGACATTCATACTCAATATGTCAGTAGCTATTTGCAATTTCTGTTGGAAAATTTAATAATTTAACGTATAAAATGAAATTGTTGTAATTAGACAAAGTTTACGATACAAGAACATAGTTTTCCATAAGACCACTATTATTTTCTACCTTAGATTGAAATGTCTATAACAGATTTATTAAGATGAAAATATCAAATATATTTTATAGGGACCAGGTCTAGCATTGATGTCCAATTTTCGATAGTGGGATACAAGTTTGTGTGGTCCTAAAACCCCAATTTTTTTTCTGAAAAATTACTGTTTCTTCTCAATAAAAATTGAATTTTACTTCTCAAGAATTTACCTTTAACTTATTTCCATTGTTTAAAAACATCGATTTTCTATACTCAAGTCGTTTTGAAATAAATTGAGTGTTTCTTAAGTGTATTTGTAAGCTCTGTTTGCACATGTGCACAGCCAATGCTTTTGATCATTTTTTAATGGTATTTGTCACTTTTACCTTTCTTTGTCAGCATGGGATCCTAAATAATCAGTGTGAGCCCCGAGAAAATGGCGAAAACTGCAAAACGTGAAATTGAATGAGCCATGGTACATTTAAAGATGAGGGTCATCATGTATATTTGCAAAAAACATTGATTAATGTTGTAAAAACTTTTGCATTCATGTGATGCTTTAACACATACTAAGCAAATTATTTAATATTTTTAATTTTGGAGCATATATAAAGAGTTACGATTGAATTCTTAATTTTATCATATGAATTTAATATATTTTTTCTCTGCCAACAAGAATGTTTGAATAGAATCATTTCTAAAATTTTTATTGCGAGAGGCACTGCTAAGACTCATGGAATCTAGTAGTCCTAATATTGCCAGTATTCCGCAATTGTCTTTCGTAAAATGTGACAATTTTTACATATAATAAAGTTGACTGTGGAACTTCAAACCAGCAATTTCGTATCAACAGAATTTAAAAAAGTAATTTTATGTAAAAATAGAAATTTTAAATCATGATGAGTGATGATTTTTTATGACTTTTCATATGTTTAACACTAAAACAATGTGTGGAAAAACTTGGTTCGTTATTTGGGTATAGTTTACAAATGGTTCGCAGAATTCATACATAGAAGACCAGTGTTTGATTAATTTCTTCAAAACCTAAATACCTTATTCATTTTTAATTTTATACTAATGGGATAAAGGATCATGTTTGTTCAAAATTGAATTTCCTTTCGATTTGTACAAAAATGTACAGGATGTTCCATTAAAAAATTGTTAATTTTTTGAATAACTCAAAAATGCATTGCTCAATTGTTTTACTTATTTCACCATCGAAAAAAGCAGCTAAAGTACTACATGTTTGCTCATTTAACCTACATTCTATCTAACAATAATAAAGTTAGCAATAGTGCCGACTTAACTTTGAACACCCTGCATATCGTGTTATTAATATTTAATTTTATTAACTTCTTGCTATTAATATCAATTCTGTTGTTGTTGTTATACATTGGTTCAAGAAATTAACGACCCATGTAGTAAACAAATAAATGTCTATCTTATTTGCTGATAATTTGTAGCGGTTGGCATTGGTTTGAAACAACTGAGCATATGACGTTCAGTTGTCAAACTTGTGTTGACATTTGGTGTTATATAAAATTAAATCATATAAAATAATCATTTAATAAACTATCCGTTTTAATTTGTGCTTATATCGTGTTTTATCTTGGTAAAGATATCTTATTGTTTCTTGTTTTTCCGTTTTGCCATTTGCAACATGAATTTTGAAATTTGACAAGAGGGGAATGTGCGCAAGCCATGGTGTTATTAGAGGAAAACTGGAGACTAGGAGAAAGTTTCGGTGTGTTGCATACATTGGTATCCCGAATTATACAAAGGTATAGGGACACTGGTAACCATTTCTGATGACCTGGGCAAGGTAAACATGCTACAACCCGTGTCCATGATCGCTTTTGAGACTTTCTGCTTTAAGACAACGATTCGTTACAAGCAAATGTTTCCAATCTCAACTACAGGAAGGTCATGGCACTCGAATTAACATAGAAGCAGTTCGTAAACATTTAAGAGAAACTAATTTGGTATGTCATGTGCCTGCCCAAGAACCAGCCTTGTCCGTAGAACATTGGAGAGTTCACTTGAATTTTTCTAGGACTCATGTGAATTGGTTGCAGGATGACTGGCGACAAGTTCTCTTTACAGACGAATCCAGATTTTGTCTTTATACCTGTGATAGACATCGTGTGTACAGACGACTAAATGAACTATATGCTCAATGCAATATTCTGAATACTACATCATTTGGTGGAGGTTCTGTAATGGTATGGGGAGGCATTTCTTTGACAGCTCACACGGACTTAGTAGTGTTAAACAATGAAAATCTTAATGCTGATTGGTACATAACAGATATCCTCCAAGACCATGTTGTGCCATTCATGCCTTATATCAGACCAAATTTTGTATTAATACATGATAATGCGTGACCCCACACTGCTTGCAGAGTTCAAAATTATTTAAAGGAGGTTGGAATCGACACCATGGTTGGCCAGCAAGAAGTCTAGATCTCAATTCAATAGAACATGCTTGGCAGATGCTTGCGAGATTATCTGAACCCAGTCAACACCCTGGAAGAGGTGGGGCGCCACCTTGTGGAAATATGGAATTGACTGGAACAGAATGACATAAGCTCGCTTATTTTGAGTATGAGTCGTCGATGTCAAACCATTATTAGAAAACGATACTGAGGCCATTTCATTAAAAATTTTGTTGATTAAAATTTTCAAACTTTTCCCTTTTTCACTGCTTTTCACTGTTTTAATTTGTAAAGGTTAATTTATTAAAAGATTAAACAAAGTTTATTTATTAATGGTTATTAGTTATCCAAGAATCGAATATACTTCTCTATCTAGTCATGTACCTACTATAGTTTTATAAAGGATTTGGTGCGTTAATTTCTTGGAGCAGTATAGTTCATATTCATGTAATTTCTTGACTCTGATGTTTTTGTTTAAATTACTCAAATAAGTTAGTTATTTGTTATACAGTATCAACGATAAAGTTCGCATCATACAAGAATTTCTTGCTAGTAGTTTCTGCTGCAAAAATAATGTAAAATGAAGTTCAATAAATTAATCACTTGATTTGCATTATCTGTCAAGATTGAGTTGTTTTTATGAAATAACGAGAAATAAGCTTTTATGTTGGCATTTTGAAAAATGTTTTAAAAAAAATATTATACCCACATACCAAATTTCCATATTTCTTAATTTTATATTATTTTCACTCAACAAAATTTAACTCAACTCAATAACTTTAGTTTTAATACACTCATTATTTAAATCTCTTCTTGACAATGTTGTTGGCAACAACTATTTTTTAAGGAAAAACAAAAATGCGGTCTTAAAGATTCGGCCTACTTAATGCAAACAGTTTAATGAAACCCTTACATCAATTGAAATTTAGTTCAAATATGACAAGGATTGTTATTATAAAATCCTTTATTTATACAAAATGTTAAAACAACATCAAATTTTGACATACTCCTTTCCTAAGTTGGTGCCATCTTTTTGGGAGTTTTAAAATGCCTCCAGATTAAAAGATTTTTGGTTATATGCACAGCCAGTTTTACACAAAATTTTCAATGCCATCATTGTCTTCAAATCTGTTACCACTTACAGCTTCTTTAAGGTATCTAAAGAGATGTAAATCACAGAGAGCAAGCCTGGATTAAACAGAGAGTGGGGAGCATTTTACAATACAATTTTGTCAAGAGTTTCTTGAGTCAGTTGCGCAATATGTGGCTGGGCATTGTCATGGAGGAGAATCACACTTCTAATGAACTGATTCCATTATCTTGATTGAAAGGCAATTTTAACCTTTTCAACAAAGAATTAGGAGCTTACTACTTGCTCGGCATTCCACTAAAAAATCTGTATAAATGATACCTTTCATGTTCCAAAACACTGTAGCTATAACTTTCCCGGCTAAAAGAACCAATCTCACTTTTTTCAGCTTAGGTGAAATTTTGTGAAGCTATTTTGTGCTTGCCTTCTTGAACTTTGGAATAAAGTAATGCATCCAGGTTTCATCACGAGCAACTACTTTTCCTAGAAAAGCTTCTCCTTCTTGATGATATCGGTTCAGTATTTGAACTCTTTGATCTTTTTGTTCCACACTAAACAATTTTGAGATTCAAGTTGCACAAATTTTCCTGTATTTCAACTCTTTGTGAATAATGTCTTTAACAATGTTAATGCTTATTTAATGTTTCTGACATAACATGCACAAAATTTCACTGATCATTAGAGATAAGCTGATTAATTTGCTGAACATTCTCAGTAAAGTAATTCTTAAAAGGGTGTTTTCTGCAAACTATTAATGAAGTTTCCTAAAATTTCAGTTAATTTAACATTTTCATTACAAAGAAATTTTATAATAATGCATTGCTCAAGAAAACTATGCTTAGACATTGTAAACAATAAACAAAAACAAATGTCACTGATGCGGTAGACCTTTTGGGCCTTTTGGATTGTTTTGGTATTGTGTAAACATTCTGGCGTTGAGAGCAAAAGTTCGGGTCATATTCGACTACCCTCATACGTAAATATATAAACATTCTTGTTAAATTATTAGAACTTTTTGCTAGCAATATATCAAAATTTAATTACTGATCATTAGAAGAAAGGCTTTGTAGCCAGTTATTGTAGAAAAAATAACTTGTGAGGATGGAGAGTGTCAAATTTTGACCCACTTAAGTAAGGGACTTCATCAGCGCAATGGGATATCACTAAAAGCATGATAACTTAACTTGTTAGCCATTGCAGAAGTAAAACTTTAAGCAATGAGGAAAGGGATATAGCATTTATAACAAAATCAGTGAAAGGAACTACAGTTTATTGGTTTAGGAGGGGGAAGAGACTTTTTATGGATGCCAAACACATTTCTAGGTTTGTCATCGCAGGGCATCATCATTTATTCGGTCCCAAAAGTCTATTCAATCAGATCTCTATTATTCTTCTGACATCAACCATGACAACAGCTTAGAAATTTTCCTTTTTTGACATGCACCCACCCATAAAAACCCTCACCTAGACTAACACCCGCATCCGCTTTCACCAATCTCACTATAAATACCATACTCAATGTCCCTTTTCCTCATTGCTTCAAGTTCACCTCTGGCTTGACAAGTTACTGTGCTGTTTTAATGATATCCCATTGTTCTAATGGCATCCCTTACAAAAGTAGGCGAAACATTGACATTTTGTCGAAATTTGATATGGTCCGTTCTCTAAAGTTGTTTTTTATACAATATAATCATTATTAAAAGAATTGGCATTGCAGATTTGAAATTCTCACCATAGATGAAATAAATAGTCCTCATACGATATGCACTACTCAGTTATGCTTTATCAAAGCTATCCATAGCAATCGAATGTAAATTTCGTTTTACTTCCTCAACCTCTTCCCTCTCCCCTTTAAGAATAACTACAGCTCATTCAGTTTTGTAATATATAGTTCTTCCCATTTTATTTAATTAATTGGACTTTTCACTTATTTAATATTATAATTGGTCATTTGGTATTTTTATTAGACTTTTTAGTATGGGAATGCGACTTTTAGTAATTAAAACAAACAATGGCAAATAATAGAAAACTTCACACATAAATTTTATTTTGTGCACTGTTTGTGGTTTCATAAATAATAATTGTATAAATTTGTTGTGGCTAAACTTTCAGTAGTTGCGAATTTATCACAGATGTTACATCAAAGTATAAAATAATGGTTCAGTAGTGGTTTTTGTAACTACTTTTTATACATTAGGTGTAGCCAAAAGACTGGTGTTTGTAGTTAAAGCATTTTAGAGATATAGATGTGTAATAAGTACAAATGCACAAAATAATTTTATAGACATTTACAAATTATTCCAAAGATACCTATTTACGTTGCCATATAGTAAATAATATTTATATGCTGTTAAATTTCACTGTAACCAAGAAGTAATATGTTATGGTTACTTAATTTCAATACAGCTGCTTTTCATAAGTGAGAACTAAACAAGGAGAGTTATTCAATATATAAAAAGATAAATTGTTCTAGTTTTAAAAGATTTTATTTTACCTAGTATCATAAACTTGTCTTGTTGTTTACAAGTTTTTATTATGGCTATTTTTCTCTTTGCATGCAATAAATGTGTAATTGTGCAAATTTGAGATTAAAACAAATAGTAAAAACTCAATTAAATAATAAATATATCAATGCCGTTTTAAACAAATTCAACATAGGCAGCCATTAGTTTAATTTAAAATATAATTTGAAATAAAAATGCATGATTGCATACATGTAAAAATGTAAAGATTGTAATTCAAAAAACTGCAATGAAATTCGTTTAAAATCAAATTGTTGGAACTTCAAATTTTTTAGGTGACTAATGTATTTCCTTAGCAACAAAAAATTAAAACCAGTTAAATTGTATTTATTTATTAGTATCGCAATTGTCAAGCAACACAGATAGCACTTAGTAATAAAGAGTTAAATAATAATTTTATCTAAGGTGATTTTTATACAGGGTGTCTCAAAAATAAGGTACATTATGAAAA
>JAHWXV010135417.1:0-23044 GCA_024586415.1 Phrixothrix hirtus | reverse complement strand
GACAACGAAATAGTTTAAAAAGTATTTGGAACATTTTTTCGTACAACCCTTACTTTTTAAACTATTTCGTTGTCTCAAGATAAATGGGACACCCAGTATACGGCATCTTTAAATGTTTACTAATATAAACGTAAAAAATTGTTACGTTATGAATGAATGCAACCAAAAAATATGTTAACGGTTGCGTAATTTGAATCATATGTCGAAGTCGCTTTCAATATTACATTGGTTTATTAATTGTTTGGATTTATATTTAAATAAATAAAGAATTTACTTGTATAAAATATCATTTTACGCATGCGAGTTGCTTTTATCGCGTTCCGCTAGGATGTCAATTGCACCAGACCGCATGGTGGTGAGTAATCTATATTTATACTCGCCTCATGATTTGTTATACCTAATTTAATTAAGTGTCCGTTGTACTTAATAATTGAAATTACGCTGATTTGTTTTAATTGAGGGCAAATATTTTATTCTTTTGTTGGAAACATATGCTTCATGGCGATAAAATCCTATTTTCTTGCATAGGAATTCTTTATAGTTTAAGCGTACTAAAAATAGATCTTGGGTTATCACTCTTAGGCTATTGAAGAAAGGGGAATTAAGTTTCACCTTCGGATAATTTTACATTTTGGTGAATCGGCGATGATATTAATTATTATTAATTGTATGTATGCATGGGAGATCTGCTGTAACAGATAGTGCGACACACATTTAAATTTGTCAACAAATTCCTTAAATTTTACTTTGAAGGTTTAGTGCAAGTTATTTTTTTATTTCTTTAATTTCGCTAAATTTAATTTAAACCAAAGGTTAATTTTAATATTTTATTTTAATAACTGGAGATGTTAACCAGCTAGTTTCCCTTTTAGATCGAATTATTAAATGATATTAGGTTACATTAGTGCTGTATTTCTAGAAATAAGAATCTCGAAAATTTTACGCTCTTCTATTAAATTAATTTAAATAAAAGTTTAATAGTTGAAGTTTCGAAAATTCTTATTGCCCATATTGATGGTTTTAGGTAAAATTTTATGGGTAACGACGTTGGAAATGATTTTCTAAATAAAGATAGTCTGGAAAATATTAGTGTTTAATAACATGAGGTGACGAATATTTAGTGTTAATCATTTCTGATACGTCAATATGTGTGTTTAAATGATTTGAAGCAATTACAAATTATAAAAACGTATTCTTCGGCTGAGGATCGAACCCAGAACCTGCTGTTCGTGGAACAGATACTTAGTGTTTATTTTCTTACGTACACCGAAAGCAGCTTGTCTTTATAATTTAATTTGCTTTTTCAGTGATTAAGTGTTTTATAAAATAGAAATGACTACTTTTATCTATTTGACCCTAAAAATAAATAAATAGCAATTTATCTCATTAGATTTTTATCGACTGTAAAAATCGTAAATTTAGGATTTAGGGAAGATCGTTTAGAAATAGCGAAAGGATGTAAAAAGCAATGGAGAAGAGTGGTTCAAATAAATTTTTGAACAAAGCATATTTGTTGCTTTATGTTCCTAAACTAAGTCGGCGTATAAAAAATTAAGGTTTTACGTGAATATCCCTAACTGTATAATTTTAAAGAATCCCATATACTCACTATCAAGCCATTTCGAATCGTATTTTAGAGTTCTTTTAAAGCTGTACTCTTTTCTTCCAGTTGTAAAATTATACAGATCTGTTCGAAAAATAACAGTGTCAGCTTTAGTGAATTCGGCGTTTGTGCCCGAATACAATCCTGGAAGTTCACCGGGATTTCCTTGTTCTACCCAAATGGCAGTGGAATTATCTGCCGGATCGTATGGACATTTTGCTATGCCACTTCCTATTCCAGGAACAAATGTATTTCGATTTAGATGCGTTAAATTTGCCTGTAACAATAAAACTTAAATTACGCAATAATTTGTTTCTGCAAGAGTAGCAACGTTACTCTTTAAAAGGCAATAAAAATGCTCCAATTTATAAAATTAGCTCCTAAATTAAACATTTATGAATCCTTAAAAGAACATTAGAGTATTTAATTCTAATGTCAAATTGAATAATTCAGAAGACAATGTATTGCGGAATAGGTTAATTTAGGTAGTGCTATTTATTTATATCCCAAAGGTTTCTACTCTAATACTAAATCTTAATTAATATTAATGTCTACAACGATACGTACATAAATTATCCAATCCTTAGGGTTGTGAGCATTTGTTCCACATAAGTAAAGCCTGCTACCGTCTCCAATTGGTTGAATCACACGGATATGGTTTCGACAATCAAAATGCTGAAAAATAATATGGAAATAGAAAGGGGTGATATAATTAATTACAGAAAGAGGATTTAATGCTATTTATACAGGGGAGTTTCAGTACAGGTATTAAAGATAAGGAAGACATTTCGAACGAATTAGAAATATTTTACCCCAAAAAAATTACGAGCGAAGGAAAAATGTAAATTAATTTAAGACTTTTATTCTAACTTGATCTATTTTAAGATCATTAAATAAGAGTTTATAAGGCAAATAACAGTTAAATATAATATACTTAGGTGATGTTCCAAATTTATTAAATTTACTAGGAAAAAGAAAATAATGTAAGAGCTTCAAGTAAATACAGCGTAGTATACATAACAGATAATGGTATATGTAAATTAGGGGGTGTTTCAACCCTAAAACAAAAGTAAAGGTAAAATATCTTTTATAAAATAGAAAGTAATTTTAGGCTTGCCATAACAATATTCACAAAAACCAGAACATGTGTATAAAACTAGTATCCGTTTAAGCCATAAAATGAAATAATAGATAAGCGTTTATATCGCTTGAAATATGAGTCTGTAGTTTAAGTATATAGCGTTAATATAAACTCTGTAATACAGAATTACAGTTGTAATAACCTGAGTTGGATAACCAACATTATACACTTACTTGCGTGAACCTTTCCAACCCACTTTTGAATTTTATTTTTTATCAAATGCTGTAGAATATCAGATTATGGTAAATTTCTCTACCAATCTTAAACTTAAGCTACATGTAGTGAAGAAAAGTCCTAAATAATTTTCAATTAATATAGGTGCGCCAAAAATTATGAATAACAGTCTATTAAAAATACAAGATTTACCCCCACTTCGTATAGTGGCAGTTTATTTAAAAATAAACGACACATACTTTTATCTAGTCGCTCCCGCGGAAGGGATATATAGGGTTGAGAGTTAAGGGGGTAAATGGAATTTAATTTAAAAAGTCGTAAATCACTATAGATAGAAAAAAGGTGTAAATATACGAAATGTTTTTATTGGGTGAGCTATCTAATGGGATGTATTTTAGACCAGCGCCGGGATGAAAAATGGTGAAGAGATTTGAGTTTAGCGAAATTGTTTTTCTACAGTCCACAGTATTTAAAGAATTTTTATGAAGAATTGTGGCTGAAAACAATTTAGAACAGTAAAATGTACGCGCTTTTTATTTATCTAATTTGTCGAAATAACGGCGAAAAACATTATTTCCTGATAGTCGTTTGAAGCACACAAAATATTGGAAACCCATGAAAACAGCTCTGAAAACAAGAACTAATATTTTTAGTTAACTAAAGGGAAGTATATTAGTATATAAATATAGCAAATAGATATAGCGACTACTTTGCGTGCATTCTTATTTGCATAAATAAGAATGCACCGAATACGTATGAAACGTCTAATTGCAGCTTGTACACAAGTATTTGTTGCGTGTACTGAACTACATGTATAAGAATAAAATATGTATATTACAGGTACTTAACTTCTGATTCCTCACATATATAGTTTGTAGATTACCCGTAATAACATTGACATCCCCTTAAAAAGTGTCTGCATTTATTTGTTGGTAATTAATATAGTATTGTTTACGACTAATTATGTGTAATTCTTCAATCAATATAAAAATTCTTTATTTAACGTTCTAAAATATCTTCATTGTTTAATTTTAAGACAAACGTATTATTTGGTTATTTAATATATATGAATTGAGTACACTTAGAGTTTACCTTTTATACGCATTGATTGCTTTAGCATTCCGATAATTCTTTCCACAATTCTATTTAAAATCGTTGTCCTTATGCTACTTGTTTTCAAAACCACGTCTTTCTCGCCCTATACAAAAAGTTATGATCTGAAAACATAATTTAATCTAGTCTTTAATTCCATAAGGTTTTATAGAAGCATCCTAGTAAAAAGTTGTGAAATGCAAAAGTAAATTACTTTCAAGGAAGAAGCAAAATAGCGTTCATTAGAACAGAACGTTGACTAACCTATTAAGCGTACGAATTGCCTTTACCACAATTCAAAACAAAATCAACAGACTGCAGGGGGAAGGGCTGAGTGTTTACTCTTCAAGATATAACAATAATTAATAAACACCTGGTAGATAATCGGTAAATAGTCAGAACAACAGAACCACTCATTCTAGAATAACAGGTCAAAAGAGGGTAGGCCCAGAAATTTCCCTTCGAAATATGAGGTACGTGTTGAAATATGAATTTAAAACATACACTCACAGAAATCAAGCATACATATATTAATATCACCACATGAAGAGTAAATAAATAAATAAATACGAGGGCCACTATTTATATTGTGAGCCTTGGCAACACTGCGCGTTTAAGATGCCATCTAACGTTTTTAATGGAAAGTTTGACATTTTTAAACATAACATTATTCAGAAAATTTTGGCATTTGAGCGTAATTAGTGGTGTTTATAGCGACTTAAAAATGGAATTAAATCATGAACATTTTCGTGCGACGATTTATTACGACTTTCAACGTAGATTATCTAAACACAAGTACATCGATCAAATTATTTCCATTTTTGGCGTTGAAGCCCTATCCTTTGCTACTATGAAACGCTGGTATGACTAGTTTAATTGTGGCCGCCGTTTGCTCACCGACGAAAGTCGTGAAGTTCCGCCAAAATCAATTGTTGTGCCATGAAACATCGATGGTGTGAAAACATTGATAATGCAAGATCGTCAGGTGATTTACTGTGAGATTTAGGCAACATTTATTCGTTAGTTCGACCAGCATATATAAAATATTGCATGAACGTTTAGCCGTTAAAAGGGTTTCTTCTCGAGCATCCCACAATTTGAAAACATCTGAAAAGGATGCCCGTATCGATTGGTGCAAATAAATGCTTACGAAATACAATGGTATTGCTTCAAAAGACGTATATAATATTGTAACAGGTGACGAATCATGGATATATGCGTATGAGCCGGAACGTAAACAGCAGTCGACTGTATGGTTATTTCAAGGTAAACCAATCCCAGTAAAAGTTATTCGCGCTCGAAGCACTTCGAAACAAATTGTCGTCTGTTTTCTCGGAAGAACTAGTCATGTGGCATTAGCGCCTTTATAGGAACGCAAAACGGTCACCTATGAATGGCACACTACCGTTTGTTTGCTAGAAGTCTTCAGGGAAATAAGAAAAACAAACAAACGCCGTAGGATCATTCTGCATCACGATAATGCGAGTTCTCACACATCTCTCTAACAACCGAATATTTGAACACTCAAAAAATCAAATTAATGGGTCATCCATGGTGCAGTTCAGATTTGACACTCAATGACTTATTTTTGTTCCCGAACGTCAAGAATAAATTGCGTAGACAACAATTTCCGCCGGGAGAAGAAGGTGCGCATACGTTCAAAAACTATGTTTAGAGATGTCTCAAACAGAATGACAAAAGTGTTTTGACAATAAATCAATTTTCAATGATAAATTAATGTTTGTTTATTATTAGGATCACAATATAAATAGTACCCCTGGTATAATTAAATAACATGTTTTCTACGTTCTCCTGGGTTTTAATATTACAAACCAAGTTCCGTTTGTATTTCCTGCCGCCATAGGGCCACGGATGCAGCTGCGCCCTTACTCATTAAGAAGAAATTGGCGTTATTTCAGGTTAGTTTAATGTTGTGGATGCTTCGCGGTGCTTGTTTTAAATGGCGAAGTTAATTGAAAATCGCGCCATTTGTAAGATTGAGTATGCAATTTGTTTCTTCATTGCAAAGAACATTAAACCAGTCCACATTAATCAACAACTCTATGAAGTGTGCGAAGAAAATGCGATGAGTAATTCAATGGTAAGCAAATGGCCTAAACAGTTCAATGAAGGACGTTATAATGTGCACGATGATGAACGACATGAGCACCCTTCTTTAGTTAGTGATGAACTGGTCCGTGCAATCGAAGAAAAGGTTAAAGCAAACCGTAGGTTTACAATTCCTACTCCCTCAATGGAATTTCCCAAAATTCCAATATCACGTCCTTATCAAATTGTTCATAGAAAACTGAGATTTCGGAAACGTTGTGTTTGTTGGGTGCCAAAAAATCTTAGTGAGGAACAAAAAAAGAACCGTCAGGGAAGTACTATAGTTTTAACACGTTATGAAGATAAACGTCATGACTTGCAGCAGTTTAATGACTGGGAATGAGATGTGGGTAGCTTATGAATCCTCTGAATGGAAATGACCATCGATTGAGTGGCGGCATACTTCGTCGTCAACAAGAACAAAAGCCGAGTTAATCTTGACAAATCGAAAAATCAGGTGCACAGTATTTTGGTACAGACACGGTGTTCTGCTGGTGAATTTTTTACCGCGAGGCGAAACAATAATAAAAATGTTTGTTGTGAGACGCTTACAAAACTATGTCATGCAATACAGAATAAGCGCCGAGGAATGCTCACCAGCGGTGTTGTATTGATTCACGACAATGTCCACCCCCACACTGCAACTTTGGCTGGGAACAATTCAACCAACCTCTCTCCTAGTGACTTCCATATGTTTTGCACCTTAAATAGAGCCTTCATGGCATGAGGTTCAACAATGATGATGAGATCAAAAGACATGTTGTCACTTGGTTGATATCAGTGGCGGCACCTGTTTATGAACAGTGAATACAACAGCTTGTGCGGCGCTATGATAAGTGCCTACAAAATGGTTTTGATTTTTGATTTTTCACAATAATTTTTTGTACTGGATATGTACTCGTACTTGTTTTTTTTGCCCTGTCAAACGGAACTTAGTTTGTAAACGTACCTCGTGTTTATGAGAAAATAAATACTTATCGATCAAATCAAATTAATATTACTTCAATTAGAAGTGCTGTACACACAGAGTGTGTCGCCTAATGCAGTATTATTTACCGAAATTAGCATACAACAACGCCTATACATAAAAGACTTAAATAAATGCAATTATTAACATAGTAACAAAATTTTTAATGCCATGTATTAGCATTCATCCAGTATATTTCCGTGATGGGTCATGCCCTATATTAGATTACAAGCTTGAATGAATCAGCTTTTACTGTTTTTATAATTCATATATAAATAGTTAAATCACTACTTAGTTAGCTAGAGTTCTGTAATTAGTATTGATGTGTAAATACATTAGTAGATATATTGTGCTTGTAAATAGCTGTTCGAATAAATAAATGTATACTCACGTGTTGAATAATAGTTATGAATTGAATAAATTAGAGAATTAAATAATTAATTGTATAACTTGCAAGTTTTGTTACAATTGGTGTAAGAGTAAGATTATAATATTTCGATCAATCAAATTAAATAAATAAAGTTAAGTTAGTGTTAAATATTTTAGATATACAAGCCACAAAAGCTATGGATAAAATTTAAAATTCTTACTGGAAATGCTCCAGAAAATGCAAGACAAAATGGATTCCAATCAAAATAAATCAGAAGAAGAAATGAAATCAAATCAATAAAATTACAATAAATTAAGTTAAATCAAAATCGATTAAAAGCGAAAATTATTAATATAATTACCATCACGCACGAGAAAACTGAGTACTACTAAAAGAAGAAACCGAAGATATCGAAAAGTCCTATATCAAAAGCTAATCTTCCTAACAGTAATTAAAGGAGTGAACGTTTCAGAGCATGAGATATCCTCGATTCATTGTGCAAAACAAAAAGAACTGAATATGTAACAGACCACCTATATACCAATCATAGAAAATGGCATCTCAAACTCCAGAAAATATATAAAATCGCTCATTTATCATGCCAAAATGCTTTATACTAAGTATTGTAAACAATTTAGGCAGACTTTAAATGTAATAAATGGACTGTGGAAGAAAAAGCGACCACATTTATAGTGGCTTTACGTGAAGATGATTTGAATATTTAGCATACTGTACCAGACAATTTATAAACAATTTTAACTACCTAGATTCGAGATTGGAATTGCGTTATGGACACAAGCACCTGCAGCAGGTTTACTGTACCCAATTAAAGAATAGAAGTCAAAATATTGGTGAAAACCTTCATCAATCTAGCTTGCACGGTTATCAGAATAGTAGGTATATCCGACGGCCCCAAAGAACAAACTAGGGTACAAACGTTTGTTAATGTTCGCAATATTCAAAAACACAGCAGGCCCTAATATTAGTCCAGCCGAAGTATTTTGCTAGTGGATTGACTCATACTAGAATTTGAAGCGGTCAAAGAAGCATGTAAGGGCTTTGCTCGGCAGAGTCAGCAAGAGACAATTTTACGAATACTTAAAATATAAAGACCAATTGCACGAAAACTACGGTATTGAAAATGTGCAAAATAGGAATATATTTAGACAATTGCTGACTCGAGTAGTCCCGGCAATAACACAGACCATCCGGAAAATTAAACGGAATTGATTTAAGGGACGAACGTCTGTTAATTATGTCCTGGAAGTCACAATTCAAGTGATATCAATATGACATAAATCGGATAGTGTTTATATTGAAGGAGGAGAAAAGTTTCCAAATTTTGCTAGGTACTAGAGCAACGAAAACAACAGTGATCCCACACGCCGCCAAGCACAGAAAACTTTTAGTTTCGCAGCTGCGATTATGAACAGCTATAGAAATTCAGACAACAGTTCGTAGTGAAATAGTGGTAAATACTAAAATTATTGTAAAAACTGTATACACCCAGTATTGGTACCTGATATTGACGACGATGTAATATTAGGCATGAATATAATGTTCAAATGTTGATTCACACTAGGTTTAGAGAACGGCAGCTTCGGAGTGGGGGTTCCTAATTATCAGCGACATGATTACATAATAAAGTTAGAACTTTAAGAAGAAGCGACATTTCCAGCAAGAAATGAAACAGCAGTTATAAATCGACTAGATAGAGACCTCTGGGCAGAATTCCTGGTAGCTAATTATGAGCATATTGGCCATAAAATTCAAGCTGATGGAGTACCGATTAAGGCCAAGAAAATGACACCCGTGCAATTCATGAACGTTAATGATATCCAGAGGTCATTGAAGAAGGACAGTGAATTGGGATTATGTACACCAGTACCACCAGTACGTTGCATAAATACTAATGAGAATATTGTGTTTGTAAAGCATTTAACTAACCTCTTTGCCGTGCTCAAGTCTTCAGGTAGCAATTTGTTTCAAGAATAAAAGAAGGCTAGTCAATTAATTGGTAGATATACGTCTTGGAGACTGAGGAGTATTTGAGGAATAAACTTAATGACGCATAAAATAAATACTGGAGATGCCCATACGATACGTCAAAATGAGAAGAAGCCGAGAAGATAATTTAGATTATTATCGCCTGAACAGAGTTATCAAAAAGAACAGTTATCGACTACTTAGTATCGGTGACATGTTCGACACACTTTTCGGCTCTTGGTAGTTCTTTACTTTAGATATGAAAAGTGGATACGGGCAAGTGGGTATGGAGCCTGGAGCCCTCCAACAACATTTGAAACGTCGATAGAACTGATCCTCAGAGACCTTTCTTAGCAAACATGTTTGGTTTATTTAATGATAGTAATTGGAAACTTTTTCGACAAACACCTAAAAAATCTTGAAGATGTGTTCTAAAGATTGCGAAGTACTCTACTACAACGTAGTCCAGAAACGTGCAGTTTGTTCCAGAAAAACTTAAATACTTAGGTCGCGTAATTTCTGAGAAAGATAAGCAGTACAAGAATGGCTACAAAACAAAGATGAACACGAATTACGAGCCGATTCATACGTGGATTGTTCGTCATTGTAAAACCTCTAACAAAGCTTACTGAAAGAGATTAACTCTTTCTTTGGGCAATAACTGCCAAGAATCTTTCAAAATGGTTAAGCGGTTTTTTCAGCTACCTTAGAATAGTAGGCCGATTTATCTTGGATACAGGTGCAAGTCAAATCAGTATTGACACGGTGCTGCCGGAAGTTCAGGATGAACAGGAGAAAGTATTGACTATTTCAGCAAGGTGTTGTCAATTGTACATTTTTACAAATATCTCTTTGAGCGGAACTTCCTACTGATGATTGATCACATAGCATTGAAATAGTTTCTACAGTTTAGAGATCTAGAAGGCCAATCATGAGATGAATTGAACGGCTATAAACATAGAACCTTGAGGCGGAAGATCGTGCTGGAAGGAACCATCGTAATGCTGATTCTTTGTGGAGAAGACTTTGCCCAGAAGACTGCAACCACTACTCTTGGCTGGAATCAAACAGTATAGATCATTTCAAACATACCACTATTAATAACGATTTCTGAGAACCTGAATAGATGAGACAAGATGAAGAAAACGGTTCACATCTGAAGTTATCTCTGAAATGGTAGAACGACAGTTGAAGATCTGCATAGGAAACGGTAACCCCATTTAGGAACGTTGTTATTATATATTGGACCCGACGGAATTCTTCGAAAATCCAGTACGGTTTTCTGACGAGAATCCTGGAGAATGAAGATTGAACTGAGAAATAACGCAAAGAATGGAGCAGAAAACATTTTGCGATAGCTGCACGATGATCATCAGGAATACGTATTGGTGTAAAAAAGATAATGGAAAAAATTCGCAAATGATTTCATTAGGTGAACTTCAAGCAAGGCATTGAGGAATGGCGTCGAAGATGTGAAACATGCATTTTGACGAACAGTCCACTTGGGAGGCAGAAAGCACCAATAGGAAGGTATTACGTGGACATCAGAAAACAGGCAACAAATGCATTTAACTGGTGACGGATTATTTTAGTAAATTAAAGGGCAGATGCAATAGCCGAAGCTAGCTGAAGGAGCTCTTTAGCAGTTTTGTAATTTCATTGAAATTGTATTCCGATCAAGGACGAAATTTTGAGCAGACCTTATTCGAATGCATCTGTGAACTGTTGAAAATATGAGAAACCAGACTACTACTCATCATCCATAGTCAGATAGAATGGTGAAACGAACGAATCTATCCGCAGGGAATTATTTATCAAAGGTAGTTTCTGGCCATCAATGAGACTGGGATCAATATTTATTCCCATTCCAAATTGCGTATTGATCAGAAGTAAATAAGGCACCTTGTGAGACCCCGGCTAAAGTTTTATTTGGGTCTGAGACAAGGCTATCATGTGATCTGAAGTTAGGTAATAGGTTCGGAGAAAAGGAGATTGCCGATAGGGAGTACATTAAGAGCCTTTGACGGAAGCTGAGAGAATATGCAATAACATTCAGATTTCTAGTGATCGAATGAAGGTCTATTACGATCTGATATGGTTGTATCAGCCGCAACGACGACCAGTCCTATCATTCAAACCACAGCTATCTTGGGAATGTCCGCATAAAGTCGTAATAAAGAACAAGGATATAATATACTAGATTAGAAAACTACCCAAAGCGAAACCTAAAGTGGTACACATGAATCGGATAGGTTCATAGGCGGGTAAGAATGCGGAAAAAGAATAACCTAAACAAAGGGCATACCTTGTCGAGGTGGAGAATTTGGAAGCATTTCGAGGCATGCTTCTTAGGTTCTCGTAAAGGGCGATTCGGTGTTATCATTGAACGATATATAAATCATTTTGGTATATCAGAAGAGTATCCTTTAGCTCATTGTGTTGCAAAAGTTTTATAAATGTCTTATGGTATTTATGCTGTATTTAAGAGGCGAACAGTGGCGTAGAAGTGATGCTGAAGCAGGGACTGGAAATTAGCAAGGAATACCATCTACGGCGCTATTGCCGTCAGGTTATGCGAAGCATCGATTATCTCATTACAAAACTAGGTCGCATCAGAAGCCACATTATAAACATTCGTGGGAACGTTGTAGGATTTAAAGAAACAACTTTATGCCAATGGCGACTGAAAGTTAGCCATACCGAAGATTATCTGTAGGTTAGATCAATTTTGTTGCCACGTTATAAATATTCGTGTGGACGTTGTGGGACTTAAAGAAACAACTTTGTACCAATGGCGACTGAAAGTTAGCCATACCGAAGATTATCTGTGGGTTAGATCAATTTTGCTGGCAAGTGGTGCACAACGTAGTAGTGGTAGCATTTCGAGACATAAGTATCCAAATTCTGGTCTCTATTTGGAACTCAAGAGACGTCCTACCAAGAAAAAACCAGCGGACTCCCACTTTTACAAGAACATGGGTTGGAGGAATAGCTCAGAGTGTAGATTTCGACATGGAATCTTTACCCCGTCTCTAGGAAGTAGGAACATCTCAACTGCACAGACCGAGGTCGCTGTTACGGAACGCAACAGCCCTATGGAGGGGACAGTATAACAAAATTTAGAATTGACATGTGTTATGAGTCACCCAGCATATTTCCCTAATGAGTCGTGCTCTATATCAGTTTACCAACTTGAGTGAATCGTCCTTTCTCAGTCTTTTCTGTATATCCTAGAATTTATCGTTCGAATATAAATAGATGAGTCACTGCTTAGATAGTTCTGTAATTAATATTATGTATAAAGACATGAACAGATAGATTGTGCTTATAGATAAATGTTTGCCTACGTATTGAATAATAGATAGTTGTGAATTGTGTAAATTAGAGAATTAAAACAAATAATTAAATAATTTGCGAGTTTTGTTACAAATATTAACACATTAATAAAAGCCACCCCGAACAAAGGACGGTTTACAGATTACTTATTAAAATGAAATCACTCGAAATAATAAAAGAGTTATTCAACGATAACGAATCATTAATTCAAAATCTAATTACGACAATACATTGTGTAGATGGAGCAAAGCGAAATTAAACAATTATTAATGTAAACCGGCAAATTGCCTTGAGCACTCTGCATAAAGTTTACAGTTAAGAAATGGTAACACCCTAAATATTTGAAATTATTAATGCTTAACGACACAATTTTATCATCGATTTCCGGAAATGAAATTACAGGTGTGACCTCTCATCCAAGATTAATAAGTTTAAATAGTCATACTTTATGAAACGTTTCTCATTCAAAAATACGGCTGATTTCTTCAACACGGTAATCATTAATCCTAAATTAATGGTATGACTGACGAAAGTCAAGATGGTTAGATGGTCTAATTAAGATTTTTGACAACAGGTACGAGATTTTTGGTAATATTTTTAACATCCGTTAACTTCACATTAACTTGCATAAGTCAGTAGATTATAATTAGTAGACTGCTATTGTAACGAAACCAGTTAATTGTTTAAAAAGTTATTATTTATATTCACTAAATTATAGTTATTTATTTACACGTATTCATTCAACTTAAATATTTATTTTACAGTACACTAACAATAAACGTTTATATTTGTATTTATTTACAACAGCTCTTAACAAGACAAGATTCTTTGCAAAACTAAAACTAGAGGAATTTAAACTGCTATCTGTATAGAAAGGAGAATTCCAGAACAATCTAGTAAAATCAAGAATAAAATTAGTCATAATGCCGATGTAATAAATTCCAATGCCATTGCTGTAACCTTGAATTTATCTAAATATAAGTTGCAGTAATGAGTCATTCATGGTTAAATCATTTATCTTAGATCTAGAATGTTCTATGGAATGTTTTGAGATGTTCTATGAAATTATTGTTATTGCGAATTTTATTACACTACCCATCCTTAAGACTACTACGTCCCGTAATAGTGACCACGTACTTTGCTCTTGTGATGGTCCTACCTTTGTTTGCGAATGTCGGAATCTAACTTTGATCCATACTTGCAGCCCCATTTCTTGAAAAAATGGCAGCCCGCAGATTTCATCGTTGATGAAGTTCATCTTCAACTACACACGACGATTTTCATACCGGTGTCTAGAAACAATGGGCGCGGTTTGAAATTCAACATAAGATGCAACCACTCAACAGTAACGTGATATTTATGATTGTGATGTACATCAGAAATTTAGGAACGATTTTGATAAATGTGTTGTTGTATTCATGCGCATTATTTGTAATTCATAACCAAAAAATTTTAAAAGTCACGCTATTTTATTAAACCAATAAAAAATCACAAAATATCCCTATTTTAAGCACTTATGATTACTAATTTCATTTATACCTTTAAGTTCTTAATTTAGGTACAAATCGAATTTAGGCATAAAAAACTTTACGCAGGAACAGCTGTTTTCTCCCACCATTAATCAATCAGAAAAACCAAGTTCAAAGTATGATGGAACTGACGCTGCATCAAGTTATTACACCATCAATTTTGGAATTTTGGTATACACCATTTCAACATGTTGTATTTTGAAACAAAGTGATGGAATTGTGATACCAACTACTTAATTTTGAAACACACCCACTATATCTAATGTATAATGACCACGCACCAGTTAAGCTGGTCCACTGTAAACGGGCTTTGGTACGACTAATTTTCTACTGGCATCGGAGCAAAATTGTTTGCTTAGGTCCCATACTGTTTTCAACAAATTTTCATAACGTGGCTTCTGATGGGACAATGCTTTTATTACGAAGTAGTAAATGCTCCGTATATCTAGGGAATGACGGAGTAGTAGGTGACATGCCTTCCCAATTTCCCGCCCTTGCTGCTGTATTTCTTCCATGCCGCCATATCTCCATTTAAATTTAACTGCGATGCCACGAAACATTTGAACGTCTTTAGCGACATAATGAGCCATGGAGTACTCATCTGGTACACCGAATATGTTTTTGTGTTCTTCAGTAATAAAACCAAAAATCGAGCGTTGACATAAATTCAGAAAATGACTGCCCACTGTTCTCAGATTTTACTTTTTATAACTCAACATGATACGCCTTTGTTCTCATTATTGTTGTCCGATTCTGTTTTCCTTCCAGTATATGTGGCTAACCGATTCATGTGAACCATCTTGAGGTTTTCTCTGTGCAATTTCATTATTCGGTAAATTCCATCAATGATCGCTTTTGTCATTTTATATTGACTTCCCAGGATTTTTGCAATTTGGGAGATAGAGCTGTTCGTTGCTGAGGCTGGTACAACCGAACTAGCTCATTGGATTGAAATGCGTCCGCTTTAGAACTTACATCGTAGTGAAATTGGATTCGATCACTGACAATCTGTATGCTGTTACGAATTATGTCATGAATTGAATTTAGTTTTTTTCAAAAACTTTCGGCGCATTCATTTCAAGAAGTCTCCTTATCTCCACATTTGCTACGAAACTCCAAATTGCCCGGTAGCCAATTCCACGCCGCAACAACACTCTAGCTGGAGTTTCTCCAATCGTCTTGACCTCAATCTCTTTGATGGTCTGAGACAACTTTTGACAAATATGTTCGCATAGTTCGATTTATGAATTTTACCATTCCGCCTGACTCTGGATGAAGAGTTATTCTAGTCTTTCGTACTTTCAACAGTTGACCAAGACTTTGGAATAGGACTGCCTAAAAATATCTTCCTTGATTTGAATGTAATTCCAATGGAATTCCGAAGCGGCTAAATAGTTCTTGGTTAGGTAGAACGCATGCTTCGGTTTATTTACTGAAATAGCCCATTGGAACTAGGATGCATTTGTTTCTTGCTTCTGCTTCAGGAAATCGACCAGATATATCAATTGTTATTCTTTCAAATGAGCTATCCATATTATATTGCCTTATCGGTGCTTTTCGCCACCCCAATGCACCGTTCCCAGAAGCACATATTACACATTCTCGTCGCCACTCTAAAACATCATCCCTGCAGTTTATCCAATAAAATCTTTCAGGGATTTTTCCCAGAGATTTCTTTACTCCCATATGTCCTCCTGACGGACAATAAAACTTCTGCCACTCTGTTTTTCGGAACCATCAATTGCATTCGTCTTTTCAGAAAGCTTCCTTGAACTTGCAAGGAATCTCATTGAGACTAATATGATTTAACAACGAAATGAAATGGGGCCACTTCCACCTAACCTAGCCATTGACCATCGTTCTTCCACTTTAATAACAACTTCAGATATGGGTCGCTTTCTTGATCTCGCTTAACGTTATTTGGTTTCACGTCATTGTTGATTACTGCTGTACACTTGATAAGAGGTTTTGACTCCAATCTAAAGCAGTGCTTGCAATTTTTTGAGCAAGGCCGTCTTGAGAAAGTGTTAGCATTTCGATGATTTCTTCTTGCACGATGCTCCACTTGTAGCCATTCAATCCATATCGCTATTTGACCTTCTGAATTCTTAAACTGTAATAGCAATTTCGACGCTGCATAATCAGTTTTCAATAAAAAATTTCATGCATAAAAGTATTTGTAAACGGGTTCAACAGATTTTATCATCGCTAGCAATTGTTTGGGCATAACACAATAGTTACTTTCAGATTTGGATAACACTTTGCTAAAATATTCAACTATCCAATCTTGTCCTCCGATACCGGCATCTAAGACAAATCTTCCCTCCATTCTAAGGTAAGCGTTTGTGGATGCGCTGACCATAGTTGTTTTAGTTGTTTTAAATGGCTTCTGGCACATATTGTTCCATAAATACGGTTAGTCTTCTTGAGTAAGTTTTGTAAGGGGTTTTTCGATGTTTGCAAATCCTTGTACGATTCGACGTTAGTAAATGCATAACCCCAAGGAGCTTTGTAATTCATGTTTATCTTTTGGTTGTCTCCATTCACGCACAGACTGTATTTTCTCTGAGATAGCTGTCACACCCTTCTCAAAAACCACATGACTCAAGTATTTCATTTTGTTTTGAAAAAGGTTGCACTTTTTCGGACTATGTATAGATGTGTACTTTGTAGTCTTTGAAACATCTTTTCAAGATTCTTCAGATGTTTATTAAATAACTTTCCCGCAACTATGATATCGTCCAAGTTTACTAGACGCATTGACAGCCCTCTTAGGATCAACTCCACTAGATTTTTTAATGTCGCTAGTGCCCTGCACATGTCAAACGGCATCACTGTGAACTGCCAGAGGCCAGATCCAATGGAAAATTGTGTCATTTCTCGGTGTTCAGGCTTGCTAATGTTTAATTTTCATGTCTGAAATCGAAAACCATTTGGAGCCGGAAAGGGTGTTTAAAGTGTCGTCAATTCTGGGTAAAATATAGCTGTTCCTTTTGATCACACTACTTAAACGGCGGTAATCCGCTCACAATCTAGTACTACCACATTTCTTCTTAGCAAGTACAACTGGTAGTGTCCAAGCACTACTGAACGGCTCTATTGTCCCTTGACGAGCCATACCCTTGATTATCTTTTCGGCCTTGTTTTTCCCTTCAAACCGCTATCATCAAATATATCGACAAATTGTATCAATTGGCTGGATTTACCCCTTTACTGATGGGATGAGCCGTTATCCAATGATTTGGGTGGGACACGCAGCTTAGATAAATTCTTTACAGGCAGAACCTTCTGACCAGTTTTCGTGTAATTTACCACAGATGAGATAGGCGTGCATATTGCTAATTCGATACCATCCTTTAGAGTGATTTGGAAGGAATTGATATTAATCAAGCGATCAGATGTCGCTTCCTTGGTCTCGATTAACACTCTTACACCTAAAATGCCATGGTCAATATTTATCTTGTTGATTTCTAGGATTCTTTTGCATACTGCACGAAAGTCTCCATCTGGTTGGTTCACATCTATTTTTCGCGTCTTGGTGGTAAAGTCGCCTCTTCAGCTAGGATTATTTTTATTACGTGGCCGTCTCGTCGACTAATGGGTATTTCTAATGCCATTTTTGTAATCTAATTCCGGGGCCAGACAGAGTACTTGTCACAGTTAAATTTGACAAAACACTGTTTTTAATTAAATTAAAATGAAACATTATTTTTAGGAACCTCGTTTACAGATTTATTGGGAACAAAAACTGAAATTTATTTTTATATTTTAAATTAATATGAGATGTTTATACATAACTCGCTTACGGTGTTTGCAAGAATTCTTTTACTATATATTAGGGTTAAGAAAAACGTAATATTAATTGGTCATTAACTAAATTTGTGGGAATCTGTATTTTCAAATCCTGTTGTCAGGAAGTGCCGCTATCTAGCGTTTATAAATTTAAACTAAGTTCTTTATTCGAATTTCACGAGCATTTGCAATATTTAAAATTTATCTCTAATTTATTTTGTCTGTCGGTCTTGGGCCGCATATAGGCATCTTTATGTTCACAATTTTCTATTAGTTTTTGACTTTATCTGTTTTATAATAGTTCATGTTTTTGTGCTTTCGCGTCATGCTATCGATGGGTAGGTATATTTCGCGTTTCTGGTTAACTTAATTAGTAGTTGTATTTTGAATTCGATCAGTTCACTACTGGAACATTTGATAATGAAATAGACCTTTTCCAAAAATTACCTCTAGTATATACGTCAACCTTTGCTGTTAAGACTTCCCAAGCGTCGTTTTTAATTGAACAGGATGCAATCAAAATAACTCTAAGATAAGCTCATACTTCTTTCATTACGCTTGTAAAATTTGTTGTATGAAAATCGCCTGTTATACAACTTTACATTTATATTTTTTAAGTGTTTCTTTATAAGCTCCTGTACGATGCGGAGAACCAAATATTTACTTTATATAAGTAAATTTGGATGTCGATTTGCATGAATCCTTAATCTACAATCGCTGTATTGTTTTTCTTGTTGACTACGCGACGAGTTATCTATATTCAATTTATGCAACATGTCAGGTTTCAAATAACCTATGATGCCAGACATACATCTCCGTAGTTTATGAATATTTTTACTTCTATAGATATTTGTTTTAATCAAATTTGAAATATTTAGTAATGTGTAACTGCATGTAATGTATCGCCGTCTGAAAATCGCTATAATACTTTTCTTTATTTTTAATGTCACGGTAAGTAATGTACCGGAAAATCGTACTATAAAATCATTCACTATCTACTTTTTTCATTAATAGTTTAATGTTCAGATTTTGGTAGACTTATATACAGACACTTTTTCTCGAGAAAAATAAATTTTCCTAATGGGTCTTCAGTCTATTTGTTTTATAAAGGTTGTTTTACATACCTTTAGCGGATAGTTTGTATAACATAGTAACGAAATCTATTAATTCTAAATTAACGTATTGGAGTAGTTTATGTTCATGAAAGACGAAGTCGCTATTTTGATTTAAATGTCGCAATCTCCAATACTAGCTCTATTTACAGTCATTAATAATTTGCTTGAGAATATCTAACTTACGAATATTTAAGTGTTGGACTGCATATTTTAGGTAATTATTCTTTATATTTTGTGTTATCATTAATCCGGCAAAAAGGCACCTTCATTAACCAATTTCATGATGTACGCATTCCTACGGAAATATAAAAATACTTCTGTTATACTTACTTTTGGTGTTTTAATTATCGTTATGCGATTTAGTTGTTGTTTTACCACACCTTGGTGGGATAAATGTTATTATTTAGTATATAGCTTACTTATTTGCTACCTCCCCTTTTTCAGTTAGCAAAAATATTTTGCTGCTGGATCAACCCTGGAGTTTGGTAAGATTTAGGGTAGAGTAGATGCGTCATACACATTGTCATTTAGGCGTGTTTGCTTCTTCGATTTTGCGAACGACTCGTGACTAATTTTTCTTTTCTTTGGATTCAGTTACTACGCTGGGCTGATCCCGATCCCTCTCCGACATCGCACGATCTAGATGGCGCACCCATCATTACGACGTGAAGTTTTAATATCACTTTTATCAATTTTTTACACGATATTGTGTA
This sequence comes from Phrixothrix hirtus, assembly GCA_024586415.1. Classification (NCBI taxonomy): domain Eukaryota; kingdom Metazoa; phylum Arthropoda; class Insecta; order Coleoptera; family Phengodidae; genus Phrixothrix; species Phrixothrix hirtus. Next base: position 3,117 of record JAHWXV010135417.1, on the reverse strand, counting down.
TGAGAGGGGTCACTCAAAGACATATGCTGTATACGCTATGTTCGTTATGTTAGTTGGGCCGCAGGATATTTTGTTATCAGATACTTTTCGAGTGTGTCGCCATGTATGGGCATGCGTAATAGACATCGAAATGGATTAGTTTATTTGACCACGTACAGTGATACACTATAATTCAGTTTTTCCTTTCGATATCGACTCTGATAAGGGACAGAATACTGTCAAACTGATTAGGGTCCATTCTAAAATATACTTTACACTTATCTGTATCTTTACATAAGTGTTTAATTAGTTGATTTAATTCTTTCTAACCCCATGCCATGGACCCACTTTCATTTACGTTTATTATTATTACTCAATGCAAGTAGCAATAGAACCTCATCTTTATCATCCATCCCATCTCTACTATCCATGGGGCACACTATCCGCTAGCATCCTAGATACAGCTAAGCAGTCTTTGCAAATTCAAACGTAGCTTTCTGTCTGACCACCCACCGTAGCGTACATATTGAACAAAGCGTACATAGAGTACATTGCGTTCGTAGTATAGCGCCCGGCGAAGTCAAACTCAGACATTATATTCATATCCAATATAACAGATTCTTCAACATCAGCTGCTATTGTGCGATGCGTAACATTCCTACAACCGATCTCAATATCTGTAATAATTTCGCCATGAACGGTTGCACAGTTTCCTGTAGCTGTATGTAATCATAACTGTGAAGGCATTCCCAACAATGTTTCGTTGCTCCTGTATCCAGCACCATTTGACAATTCTTCTCTGTGATTGATCCGTTAATCTAAGGACTGTCCGGTTTATGTATTAACGATTCGAATTGGATGGCGACTTCAGAGATATGGCTAGCAGAGATCAATATTCGTTCCTTCACATCGATCCTTTCTAATTTTCCTGGTGCTCTGTATTATTGATGAGACTGGTTGCAGTCTGCCGGCAGTTTTTCTATGTTCCCATTTTCCACATCTCCAGCATCGTGCTCGTTGTCCTGTTGGTTTTTGCACTTTAATTATTTTTAACACTGTTTCATCTAAATCTTCAGCGCTAGACTGGTATTCTTCAATGGCAGTACACAAATGTGAACCTTCGATGTTAATTTGGCCGCTTCAAATTTCAGTACTTGAGTCAATCCATTGACAAGGTCACACGAACGTGCTAATCGAAGCGCTTGTTGTGTTTCGGAATTCCAAAGACTTTCCACAAATTTTTGCATTCCAAATCATTCCATAAAACCTTCTGGAGCTGTTGGTTATACTAATATCATTAGTCATGCAAGTTTAGTTGCTAATTCTTGTGGGTTCTTTCTAATTTTCTGCACTTGATTATCTACCTAGGCACGGTAGATCTGTTGCAGATATTTATCACCATATCGCACTTCTAGTCTTAACACAAGGTAAACGAAGTTGTTCTGTAGGACTGGTATGGTTTGTAGAATGGCATGTAGAAGGCATTTTCACGCAAAGCCAACATTAAGGCAGTTGGCTTTGCTTCAATGGTCCATCTTTCGATGTTATAGCTGCCACGAATTATTTATAATAATTAGCTCAAGACATCTTTCCGTTATTCATGAGTGCTTTAACGTGTCTTTTAGTGCTTGGTATGTTGTTTTTAACAACAAGCAGGTGATCAACTTGCTATACATTTACTTGAGTAGGATAAACTTTTGATACAATTCTTTATCTTCAACATATTTTGAGGAAGGATTAGGTGTTGAAAACCAACAAAGTACTATAGTTTATTGAAGAATCAAAAAACAAGGAAACTGGAAGCAGTAAAGTATAAATACGGAAAAGAAGAGAATTACATTGATTAATACACCATTAGATGCATATGAAATAATATAATTAAACTACAGCAGTTGTTGCACATAATCAGTTGTCATTACAACGATTTGCTAATCTTCTTAAATTCGTGTTTTAAGAGCAGTTACTTAACATAGTAACCAGCAGAGTTTAAAAATGCAGTAGAGTTTTGCTTTCCAAATTATAAAGTACCAAAATGTTAAATATGTGAATAATTTGCCATAATTGAAAACGCGCAATTCATCTATCTTCGAAATTGGATAAATTTAAATTTTCTATAAATTATAATCTTTAAGCCAACCCAATTATTATTAGAAACAATTTATTTAAATTCTAACATGTTTCAACCTTATCGATAAAAGATCGTTTTCATAGATAATTAACTAAAATATAAAGAAAACAAACTTACAAATTAAATCAAAATAAAATAAACCACATATCTATTAATGTGAAATTCAAAATTTGAATGTTAATTATGTTACAAATATTAATTTATTTTTGTTTTTCTTTTTTCTAAAAACAATCATAACTATACAGAAAAATTTAAAAGTAAGTTAAGATGTCTAAACTTGTGGAAGTTAAAATTGTTTTATAATGAAAAATTATGAATAATAAATTTTAAAAAATCGTTAGTAGAAGGAATTATTTCATTTGCAAGGTTTTTATTAGTATGAAATTTATAAGAGTCGACAAAAAATCTTTCATAAGCGTTTAAAAGAGAAGAATCGTCTAAATTAGTAGGTAAAATTTTAATATTTAAAGAAGGATTAAAAATGTGGTTCGATTGTAAAATATATTTAGCGAAATTTGAAATACCAGCATTATCAGGTCTTCCAAGACGAATTTGCGCCATGTGTCCATAAATACGAGTTGAAAAGTGACGTTTAGTCTGACCAGCATAAGCAGTTTCGATATTATTTAGCAAATAAGTGTTACAATTTAGTTCATAAATACCACTTTTCTGTAAATCTGATACACGGTCTTTTATGTGACTTAAAAACAACTTGAAAACAACTTTAACATTTTGTTTTTTAAAAAATGTAGCGATTTTGTAAGATAAAATATTAATGAAATACAATGAAACTATATAAGAAAAATTTTTTGTAATTGGTTTTAATGTAGTCATCAATTTTAAGTTAAATTTAAACTTATGTTTATTGTAAATTTGGAAAAATAATTTGGGAAGGTATTTATTGTCTCTAGTTATATATTTAATAATGTTAAATTCTTTTTGTTGATTTATTGAATTTAAAGGATAATTAATTAAACGGTGAAAAAAGTAATGAAGAGAGGCAAGTTTGT